>VZRX01011548.1:117277-154600 GCA_013398075.1 Notiomystis cincta | reverse complement strand
CCACCCCCGTCCCCCCCTCACCCTCCCCGGTACCGGGAGCGCGGGAGTCGCCGCCCGCCCCGGGATGCCGGGGTGTGGCGGGCGAGCGGCCCCGGCGGGAGCTGCCCGCGCCCCCTGCGCTGGCTCCATCGGTGCTTCGTGCAGCGCGGGAGCAGCCGCGGCCTCTTGGGGGTGGCTTCGCATCTCGGTGGAGCTGCTGGGAGCTTCCTGCATATTGGAGCAGTTCCGGAGAGGGGTCGTGCTGCCCCGCCGAGGAGCGTGGGTGCGGGATTTGGCGTGCGGGCAGGGGGATGGCTGTGCTGGTTGGGAAGCCTGCCAGGGAATGTGTGGGGTGGTTGAAGGAGAAGGAGAAGAGTGCATTCTTGCTCCGGCCAGGCATCCAGGAGTATGTGTTGGCCTGGTATGGTTTGTGCGGAGGAGCTGGGGGTCATGTTATGCCGTGTCCGTGCTTGAAAAGAAGAGGGAGAACTCCTTTAGCACAGCCGGGAGCGAAGCATTGTCTTCAGTGGTTTTGGATCCTTTCCCTGAAAAGCAAAACTCTTGTACAAGGCCGTGGAGTGGTCACTTAACAGACTTTTTCAACTGGAAAGGAGTTTGAGCACAGTGTGCACTGCAGAAGAATAAATGCAAAAGGATCTCTCACCAGCTTTTGTATTTTTTTCACGATTTACAGAGAATTAAGTTCAGATTTACTGCGAATAGGAAGAGGCTTTGCTTTCCCATGAAAACATGCCAGAGGGAGTATTTCCTACGAGTGTTTTTTTACCAATATGCAGTTTAAATTTGTCAAGCATTGGCTGTGAACTGCGCAAGCTTGAAAACCTTGATGTTCGGGCATTCTTGGTGTTTTGGTCTTGAGGTTATTTTTGTTTGTTTCTGTTTGTTTTTTCCTCATTCCAGAGTCAATATCTTCTGGAGTGAATCCATACAAAGGAAATACGCAGGCTGTTTGTTGCCGTTTCTCTTACCCGGTCACAGAATCATAGGAAATGCTGAGTTGGAAGAGACTTAACAGGATGATTGAGTCCAAGTCCTGGCCCCGTACAGGATACTCACCCTAATAATCACACCATGAGCCTGAGAGCGTTGTCCAAATACTTCTTAACTCAGACAGGCTTGGTGCTGTGACTTTCTGGTATCCAATCTAAACTCCTCCTCTAACTCAGCTTCAGGCCATTTCCTCAAGTCCTGTCGCTGGTCGCGAGAGTGAAGAGATCAGTGCCTGCCCCTCCCCTTCCCTTCATGAGGAAATTGCAGACTGCAAAGAGATCTCCCCTCAGCCTCCTCCAGGCTGAGCAAACCAAGTGACCTCAGCCGCTCCCCCTGCAGGTCCCGCTTTAGACCCTTCACCCTCCTCGTGGTCCTCCTTCAGGTGCTCTCTAACAGCTTAATGTCTTTTTTATGTTGTGGTGCCCCAAGCTGCACATGGTATTCAAGGTGAGGCCACACCAGTGCAAAGAAGAGCAGGATAATGATGACAGGAACATTGCTAGGCTAAGCAAACAACTGCAGCAGTGTAAACATCTCCCTCCTGGACTGAGTTAGGTCTTGTATGGCTGAGCTAGGCTAGGGATTTCAAGATTGTTGTTTCAGAGAGAAACAGAAGGGTTAACTTTTCCTACTGTTGTGAGGTTTTGATGGTTTTTGTGTTGACACGGTAATGACACTGTGCAAACAGAATAATGATCACACTTTTGCACCTTTTTTATATGAAATGAGGGNATACGTATTTCCTCATGCTCTCCACAAGACACTTCCTCCAGAAGAGCATGGCCAGAAATGCCAGGACAAAGGACAGAGCCATTGTGTTTATTAACATGTTCTCAAGCTCAACTAAATAAAGAGGTAAGCAGTGCAGCCAACAATCTCTGTGAGCTGCATAGGAGCTTGATGCTGAATAGCCACTACAGCACACTTCACACTAAACTCTTGTTATCTCATGCCCCATACTGGGCATCAAAAGAACTGTGGTGGGTTCACCTTGTCTGGAAATCAAGAGGCCATCAAGCTGCTCTGTCACTCCCCTCCTCAGCAGGATGGAGGGGGAAAGGAACTAAGATGGAAAAAACCCTCATGGGTCAACATAATGTCAGTTTAATACAACAGAAGCTCAAGCAAAGGTAAAAAACTCCAAAAGATCGTTTTCTACTTCCCATCAGCAAGCAGCATCCGGCCATGTCCTGGGAAGCATGGCTTCTGCATGTGTAGTGGTTGCTCTGGAAAGCAAATGTCGATAATGAATGCCCCACCTTCCTACTCCTTTCTATCAGGTTTTATATTTGAACAGGCGTCATACGGTCTGGAATATCCTTTTGGCCAGTTTGGACCAGCTGTTCCGGCTGTATCCCTTCCCAAGACCTTGCCCACCCCCAGCCGAACGGGTGAAGGAGGAATGTTGGAGAGAGGAGTGGCCGAAGCACTGGCGCGTTATCAACACCTTTTAGCTCCCAAAGCAAAGCCCAGCACGGTGGGGGCTGCTCGCAGCAAAATTAACTCCATCCCAGCGAGCCCGCATACAGAAGAAGACGTGCTAATACTCAGGGCCGGAGGAAAAACTCGATTAGAAACGTGGTTCACAGAGAGGTGAATTATTGAACGATCCCCTGTGAAGTATTCATGTTTGGCTTATTGATCCGCTTTTCACAGTGTGAAAACACCACGGGAAACGATAAATTAGCAAACAATTGTATGATAGGAGGACAAGCCTTCCTTTCCCAGGTGATCCAGTGGAAGCCCAAAGCAGTCACAGCTTCCTCTGAGCGGGGGCTGTCACAAGAAGCCAGAGGGGCAGCACGGCGCCTGAGGACGCGGGAGTACCCCTGGCGCGGACGAACGCTGGCTTTCCAAGTATCCTGAAGGCACCGCTACGTCATTTTAAAAAATGGCACTTTCTACACTTCCCGCTGCGGAGAGAGCCACGCCAGAGCCACTTCCCGAGCATTCCGGAGGGGAGATGGGCGCCTGGTACCTCCCACCCCCGCCACACTCCCGGCTGCAGGTCGGGACGGGGAGGGGGACATCCCCCACGGGCGGGGCGGTCNTCATAGGAAATGCTGAGTTGGAAGAGACTTAACAGGATGATTGAGTCCAAGTCCTGGCCCCGTACAGGATACTCACCCTAATAATCACACCATGAGCCTGAGAGCGTTGTCCAAATACTTCTTAACTCAGACAGGCTTGGTGCTGTGACTTTCTGGTATCCAATCTAAACTCCTCCTCTAACTCAGCTTCAGGCCATTTCCTCAAGTCCTGTCGCTGGTCGCGAGAGTGAAGAGATCAGTGCCTGCCCCTCCCCTTCCCTTCATGAGGAAATTGCAGACTGCAAAGAGATCTCCCCTCAGCCTCCTCCAGGCTGAGCAAACCAAGTGACCTCAGCCGCTCCCCCTGCAGGTCCCGCTTTAGACCCTTCACCCTCCTCGTGGTCCTCCTTCAGGTGCTCTCTAACAGCTTAATGTCTTTTTTATGTTGTGGTGCCCCAAGCTGCACATGGTATTCAAGGTGAGGCCACACCAGTGCAAAGAAGAGCAGGATAATGATGACAGGAACATTGCTAGGCTAAGCAAACAACTGCAGCAGTGTAAACATCTCCCTCCTGGACTGAGTTAGGTCTTGTATGGCTGAGCTAGGCTAGGGATTTCAAGATTGTTGTTTCAGAGAGAAACAGAAGGGTTAACTTTTCCTACTGTTGTGAGGTTTTGATGGTTTTTGTGTTGACACGGTAATGACACTGTGCAAACAGAATAATGATCACACTTTTGCACCTTTTTTATATGAAATGAGGGATGCAAGTATTTTCTTAATTTACTGGAAATCATAGGTATTTGCATGTATAAACAGATGTGTTTCTTGAAAAAGCAACTCCAGACATGGCTCAACAGTACGTTTTCTTAGGTATAGCTTGTTACTAGTAGGTTACAAAGAGGGAAGAATCATTTGAAGCTGAAGGCAAAGAAGCCTGTTTTGTTTCCCTTAACAAAACAGGATGTGCTGGGGAGCAAGGCCAGATCTGTTGCTGCTGCAAGCTGTGAATCAGTCTTCAAGGAAGGCCAGTAACATGGGCTTGGCTGGCGTTCAGCTTGCAAGGAAAGGATGTTCTGAGGTATCATCTGGTTTTGGCTGAGATAGAGTTAATTTTCTTCCTAGTAGCTGGTACGGTGCTGTGCTTTGAATTTAGGATGAGAATAATGTTAATAAAACATTGATGTTTTTGTTGTTGCTAAGCAGTGCTTATCCTAAGTCAAGCATTTTTCAGCTTGTCCCACCAGTGGGGAGGCTGAGTGAGGGCACAGCGAGCTGGGAGGGGACGCAGCTGGGAACTGTCCAAAGACTGCACATGGTATTCAAATGTCATGTTGGTCTGTCAGGTTTCTGTTGCCCTGTCCATAGGTGTGAAACTCTCATTTCCCAGGGTCTAAAGTAGGTACAGAGCTGGTGTCCTGGGGTGTGTGCACCCATCTCTTTTTGTGAAAGATGTTGTCTTGTTCCTGGTGATGTGCTTTTCATGTCCATTTCCGTGCTGTGTCACTTCCTTGCTTAGTACCTTTCCTGTGTGCAAGTGAGCCACAAATCCATGCTGTAAAGATCAGTAACATTTCAGGGTCCACGTCTTGAGGTTTTGCGTGGGTTCCTGCTCTTCAGCAGGGCTGGCCCAACTTCTGGCTGGGTTTGGGTCCTTTTCCTGTAGTCCTGTTTGGTGGTCATGCATCTGAAGAAGAACTGAATTGCCAAACTGTGCCAGCTATGAGTTTGGTATGTGGCTAGCTGGAGTCATCAGGTGGCTGGGCTTTAATTAAGTAATATTAATGACAATTAATAACAATTACTTTCTGACAGTTTGCACAAACAGAAAGCAACATACAGTGGTAATGTGCAAAAGGAGGACCTCAGGAGGTCATTCTGGCCAGCTCTGCCCAGAGCAGGACTCCAGCCCAGAGTCTTGTGTGTGTTTTCCACTTATATTGCTTGTTTCATGTATGTGGTGGTTGAAGTGTTAACAGGCCTTTGAGACATCTGTGCTAATCAAGTCCTGGGCTGCATTTGCCAAATGTTGATAAGGATGTATGTCTTGTTTGTGATAATGTCTGTGCCCTACAATTACCAGTTTACCACAGAGCACATTTCCAGGGAAAAGTTTGGTACAAAATGAAGAGCAGGCTGGGATGTTCTGTCTCACTCTGTGCTCTCTCACCCCAGACATTTAACATCTTTTGAAAGCACAGCCAGAACTTGGAAGTCTCTCAGCTGACTTCCAAAATACAGAAATAGTGCTTGCCTGCTGGACCCAGTTCAGGTGAGGATTCCTTCTCAGTAGTGAGAGGTGCTTTGTGCTGTCAAGGTGTGCTGGTTCAGCGTGGTACTGCACTGGTGAACAACAGTAGCCTGAATTCCCCTAGTGCTACTTCTGCCTGAACACTGAGGAAGAAAGAGTGTCTGGAGAAGCAAAACTCTGTAAGTGGTGTTGAGGGTTGCTTGTGTCCAGTGATGGAGGTTGTGTACAGGTGTCCAGTTCAGGCTGAAACAACTTGGTAAAGTTTTCTCTCTATTCACTTACCTGGGAAATGGTTTTCTTTGTCTTTTTAGAGGCAAACAGATCCAGAGATGCATCTTGTCTTTATCTTTGGAGTACTGTGATGTGTAGGATGCTGACTGGCCAGAGAGCCCAGAAGCAATAAAGAACCTTCATTTGGTTCAATTTGTGCTGAGTTCAGGACAACATACACTGAGAAGAAGTTATCACTATGCTGCTCTGCTTGTCCTAATCCAAGTCTGCTCTAGAATCTCCTTCATTGTTTTCCAAGTGGTGCTGGCTTTTACTGGGAGCAAAGGGTCTTTGGCACTTCCAGGATCTGGTACAAATCTGGCAAGGTGACTTCTTACAGAATTTTGGATTTTTTTCTTGTTTCGTAGGACTGAAAGAGAATCTATCTATAGATCACATTATGTATCTATCTGAATATATCCCTAATGATAGGGATGTCTAGTGAGAAGCTATAGGCTCTTCATTTGAGGTGACCAGTTTCTCCAACATGAGCTAACATTTTACATGGGCTGAACATGAGATCTTCATGTTCATTGTCATCTTCTTCAGTATCTCTCTCCATGAGGTACTGGCCGAACATTCGATTGAAATATTGTTCAGATAGTTGCAAATACCACTATGACCTTTGTCAGACTAAACAGAGGAATGGGGGTGTCCATGTCTAAATCTCAACTTCTTTCTTCTATATGAGATTTCCAAATGTGTCTGCTGGTAGCCTGGGCAGTTATAAGCTGTTTGTTTTTGTTGCTGCTGTTTCTTCAGGACTTCTTCTGAAAGTACAGGTGATTTCCAGATTTTTCATTTGGCTTTCCAGCATTCAGTGGAAAAGTGAGAGAAGTACATTTTCCCCTGCTTTTCATTGTCGAAGTTATGCTTATACACATTCAAAGAAGACTGTGTTCTGTAAATATGTCTTTGGTAGCTGTTGTTGTCAGGAAAACAGGTAAAACTGGCTAACAGGCAGAGCACTGCCGTAGTTACGGCCTCTTAGAGCCTTCTCGGCCAGTATTTTTCCTTCTTTTACTGGGTCTGCCCTGACACTCACACATGCCTATATCATGAGGAAAGTGTCATTTGGAAGAGCTGAATGCAGTGCCCTTTTGCTGGGTGACTGCAGGGCTGGCTGCACAGATGGTGCCAGTGGTGGGCACGTGGCTGCAGGGGTCCCTCAGGTGTAGTAGAAGGGGTGACATGAAAGCTTTTTCTTGGTGGCATCATGCTCTAGGAACCAGCAAGCTTTTGTTGATTGGGAGCTAATAGAGCCCTGAGGTTTCCTGTTGAGAAAACGTGAATTATTGGAATGCTGATGAAATGTATCTAGCTGTAACTCAGCCTCAGTGTAGATGCATTGTTGGGCTTTTTCTCTCTACCTACTGCCAGTTTGTAATGTCTGCCTCTTGTGTTAATGAGGAAGAAGGAATGATTTGTGTGCTTAATAGGACTGAGGAAAGCACAGTCAGTAGAAGTCAGATTTTCTGAAAATAAGAGGATTCTTATTTTTCATCATTCTTTTAGTTCAGATGCAGATCTCCTAAGATTGCTACACTTTATTTGTTCTTATGGAAATCCACTGTACCTGGAAAATAAAAACATTATTCTCCCACTGAGTAACACCATAGGGATGGATCCTTAAAGCTTAACTTTCAGGATCAAAAATGATTAAAAGCACGGCCGTGTAAACATTCTAATTTTTTTCTGTGAATTAAACAGTGTCATGCAGTTCCTCTTTTTAAAATGTGCAAAACAGATGCAGACAGAAAAACCAGTGGCTTGGTTCACTCTCAGATTTCCAAAGGTTTTAGATTGCCAGCTTCAGATATTCAGAAAGCACAAGCTGGCCTCTTGAGACCCATAGCTGGGGTAAGGAACACAACATTGTTCAATAGTGACAAATGGCTTTTCTGGAGAGTCTCCATTTGTGTTTTCAAAATTATCTTCTGAAGCGAGAGGAATCAAAACTTAGCATTGTATCCACTCTAAAGCTGCCCTGCTTCTGACAGCAGTCTGACTGAAGCAGTTCAGTGGAACACTGAACAGCACAGCAACATAAGAGTTGATGACACGTAAAGTAAATGGGAATTTTGACCACTGGCAGCAGTAGGGTTTGGAGTAGATTGTTTCTGACTTAACTGTATAATCTTTTGTTTTAATTCTGTGAGTAAAAATTAATGTGCTTTGTTTTGCTGTCACGTTCATGCTGGTGATCTCAGGAGTCATGAAAAAAGTAAACAGAGTAGACCATGTTGTCTGTTTGATTTTTTGTTTGTTTTGTTTCTGTTTTATTTCTGTGAATGATAAGGTCTCAACAATGCACTTGAAAGGGTCTCCCAGAGTTTAGGGTGTCCCCACACCTTTATGTGTTTCACAGACTCCATAGCTTAGGAGAAATCCCCACTTCATGAGGGGAACATGTCTGGCTGGAATGGAGCTAATTTTCTTCATAGTAGCTGGTATGGTGCTTTAAATTTGGGAGCAAAACAGTGCTGATAACACAGTAATGTTTATTTAGCTGTTGCTAAGCAGAGTTTGCACAGTGTTGGGGCCTTCTCTGTTCTTCAGTGGGCCTCCCAGTGAACAGGTTTGGGGTGCACAGGAGGTTGGGAGCGGACACAACTGGGCAGATGACCCAAACTGACTGAAGGGATAGTCCATGCCTTATAGAATCCTGCTCAGCAGTGAAAATGGAGAGGAGGCAGCTTAGGAGGATTAGCCTCCCCTGTCTTGGGAACTGGATGGGCATTATTCTGTGTCAGGGAGGTGGTTAATGATTGCCTTAGCATCACTTTTGTTATCTTTCTCTCTTTTTCCAGGTCTCTTTTGGTTACTGAACAATTCTTGTCTTGACCCACACATTTTCTTGGCTTTACTTCTTGCTTTTCTCTTTCCCTATCCAACTGGGGCTGGGGGGATGCAAGCACTTTTGGGTTAACTCATATCACCCAAAAAATCTTCCTATAGTTATATCCAGACATAGCTGTGGTTTTACGTGTGGCAGTTAAGGCAGAGTAATAGACAACAGTTCTGTTTCATGCTCCTCATGCTCAATAGACTTTGCATAATAGGCCCTCATTTAGTCCATTGGTTTTGAGTTAAAATTGTTTATGCTGCAGGAGGAGGATGTTGGGCAATAGCAAGACATGCTGTGCTAGTCTGCACTGCAATTCTTCTGGATCATTAACTTAGTGTCAGATTTGCATGCCCAGTGTATCTCTTGGGTCTACAAACTTGGGTGTAGTTGCTAAAGACAGTAGTTGCAGCAGACATCCCAGTTATTTAAATGATCTACAGTTTGAAGTTTTGGCTGGGAAACTCCAGTTCTGGAAAAGGATGAGAATTTGTTCTGGTGAAAATTCCTGCTGCCTGGAAAGGGGAGGGCATGCTGCCTTCTGATCTGAAACAGGGAGTTCAGTTCCAGAATTTCTCAGCACAGGACACGTCTGAAAGTCCTTTTAAAATGCTTGTTGCTGTTTTTGCTGTACGGTGGAAAAAAACAATCTTTTAAATACCTTGTATTTTTACTTGTACTTTCAGTATATTCCAGTGAAAAGTAAGATAAAAATATAATTCTGGGGAAAAAAACTCGCACTGAGTAGCAGCATAACTTTCTTAAAAAAAAAAAAAAAGTTGAAATTCAGCTATAATTTAGAAAACCACTGGTCCATATGTATTCCTTCTTGAAACTTCTGTGTACCTGAACTGTTTTGGTATTATTCTTGAAGTAATAATTTCTCAAACATACTGATGATAAAGAATTGAAATCTGAAATAATTCACAAAAGATGAGGTTGAACCATCTTTAGCACTGTTCTTTTCCTTTATTCTGTTGCTCTATTATTTTCCTTTTTTTCACCTTAATAATGCTCATACCATGCAGAGCAGTGTAAAAGAAGTCTTGAATTGATTGGCTGTCTAGAGATGTAGTATTTTTAAAGTATATACTGTATGCACATTGCCCAATAAAGTGATGATTTAATTTGCCTGGGATAAATGTAAAAAGTACTCTTCTAGCATGACTGGTTGTCATACCTCCCCAAAGTAGAGGGGACCTCTTTCTCTTCAGTTTAGTTTTTGTCCAGGATTTCATCTGTTCTTGATGCTTCCCTGGAATTAGCAAGGGGATGGTTCAATTATAGACTTTATCGTCGAGTGTTTATTTGTTTAATTAAGACATAACTTCTGACAGGTCATTTCCCAGTCGGTCTTAAGCAGTTTGGATCTGAGCTTTATGGTTGCACCTGGTTTTTCTTTTGTTGCCTCCTCAGAGTTGTGGTCTGCTGCTCTCCTGTCTGCTTAGTGCACTGGTGAGCCTGACAAGTGCTTTTTGTGCTTGGATCAATGTGAAGGCACAGTGCCATCCTAGTGTGCCTCATCATACCTCTGTGCTCACAGGACAGCACTGATTCTCTGTGTTTCAGGCTCATCATGAGGAGTACTACAGAGAAAATACATCAGTAATGTTTCTTGCTTTGTCTGTGAATTCATATACTTAAAAATATCAAGATTACTCTGTCATCAAGAGATCTTGCAGATATTTTAATCCTGCTTTCAGCTGGGATAATTTTCTACTCAGTAGCTGGTACAGCACTGTGTGTTGGATTTAATATGAGGATAATGTTGATAACACACTGATGTTACTGAGCTGTGTTTCCCCTAAGTCAAGGACTTTTCAGGTTGTGTTGCTGTCCTGTCAGCTGCAGGGGGACACAGGAAACTGGGAGGGGACACAGCCAGGACAGCTGACTTGAACTGGCCAAATGGATATTCTGAACCATAGAATGTCACGGATGTAAATTAGGAGGGAAAATTGGTCAGGGGCCACTCCTCAGGAGCTATCTGGACATTGGTCAGTGGGTAGTGAGCAATTGCACTGTGCATGAATTGTTTTGTATATTCTAAGTTTATTAGTAGTAGTATCAGTACTAGTATTTTACTTTCCTTTTCTGCCCTGTTAAACTGTCTTTATCTCAACACACAAATTACACTTTTTAACCCTAATTCTCTCCCCACTCCCACTCAGGGAGCAGGGGAGTGAGCTGAGGTCTGTGTGGTGTTTAAATGCCTGCCAGACTAAACCTTGACATTATGTTAGCAGGTTGAGAAGGTTTGCAGATTTTATGGGGTTTGTTATGGGCCTGTTAATACCTGAATATTAAGTAAATCTGTACATTCCTATTTGGTGAATTAATCTTACTTAATTGCACTGAGATTTGTGAGATTCATACGGGTTTTTACAGGTAATTGAAACAGCTTTTAATCATAAAATCCATCTGTGAAGAATGATTCTACACAGCACTTTAGCATTGAATATTTCTCTTGTCTATTTCTAATGTACTGTTTCTCATATATTCAGCTAGTTTTCCTCTTGTGTTTGTTTCTTTCACCTAGCTGCTTAACCATGTGATTAGTTTTGTTTAATGACCCTGATTTTAGAATTTTAATGATGAAGTAGTTTTGCAGTAAGTTACAGATGATGCTAGTATCAGCTTTTGTTTTCTTTGGCCACTTCCTGTATTCATTTTAATAACTGTCTTAAGTCTGATTCAAGGTCCTCAAGCACTATTACCATAGTATGTTGCAATATTTTCTTTCAGTAATTAAGTTTCTAAGCAGTTTTGTATACATTGGATTGTTGAGTATCTAGACAGAGGACCTGGACAAAAACATTTTAAATAAAAAGCAAGTAGATGAGTTTTGTGTATAATTAATTGAAATGTATAGCTTCATGTATTTCTTAAGCATGTAAATGCTGTTTGTTTTCTCAGGTATTTCCTCCTGCATTGAGTATGTGTGCACACACTGAAATAATTTGGAATCTTAATTTAAAAGGTACAGTTTAAGACTTGAGGAGAAAAATTGAAAAAAAAATGCATACCACTGGTAAATCTGGTTAGCTGAAGTTTATTAAAATGTAGATGAGAAATTGAGGAGGCATCAACAGCAATGATGAGGCTCTCACCAGAGATCTATTTTACTAGTGCAGCTGCAGCAAACAAAGAAGATGTGCTCTTTTGTCCTCCTTTTCAAACATGCAAAAAATAAGATGAAAATTTAAGTCAATTTTAGGGAAAGAAGTGTCTCATAAGTCAGTGCTTTTGTTTGATTAATTTTTTTTTCCCTTTTCCTTAGCATGGATCCCATGACATATGCACAGTTGAAGAGGCAAGCTGGGAACCAGGATTTTAAAAATGGAAATTACTCTTTGGCCATCAAAAACTATGATGAAGCTCTACAAACTCTTGGTTATTTAATGCAATGGGTCCCGTAAGTATTCTTGCATTATGAGATGTAAACCATAAGACATGCCTAAAATATGTAAATATGCACAGTTGTACAGTTTATTCAAAAGTCTATTTTTTGGCCTAACACTTGATTTTCTTGTATCTTTTTATAATTATACTGTTCATTACATATATGTGAGAGATTAATTAGTGATTTAAATCAGAATATTTTTACATAAGTATAAATTATAAATTAGTGCAATTAAAGCTCAATTTTCCATAAACTGCCCTGGTTGTGTTAAATTACTTCTGTTTCTTAGGTGAGATGTTGTGGATTAATCCTGCTGTGATTTTGCTATGTCCTGGCCTGTTATTACATGAATCATCTGATTATCTGTAAAATGATTCATGCAGGTTACTTTGTTCTTGTTATTTGGTCGTTCTTAGTATTCTGAGACTTGTTAAAAATAATTTTGCAGTAGAAGATTCCTTTGGGTATTTCTTTCCAAATGTTAAGTACTTTTCATCAGTTAACATAAGTTGCTAATGTTATTAATGGTTAAATAGTTGAGTATTATGTTAACTATTAAATATTCATTACTACTGTATATTAACACTGCTGTTAACCTAATTTAGCATCAGCCACTGATTTATTTTAAATGTGGGTTTTTTTGTTGACTTCACCAGGTGGTGACACACTAAAATGCATTGAGGTTGTTTTTTGATGACCAAAATGTGTTTAGTAGTCTTTCCATCCCACAGCTTCCATTCATATATCTGTTTTCCCCCATTCCCAGCTGCTGGCTTTCACTGAGCCATATGTAGGTGTATCAAGGTGCTCTGAACTCTTTCTAAATTGTCATATTTCATTATTCCAGTGGGTTGGCTTTCTGCTTCAGAAGAGGACAGGTTATCACTATGGGTATCTCTAAGGTATCATTAGGATGTGGCTAAGACATTTTATAGCTGCTATTCAAATGATCTTTACTACCTACATTTTCTGCCTCTGATTTCGTTAGGTGGGCGATATGTGTAGTGTCTTCATTTTTTCCTGTGGCTAACTGTAGATGATGATGCTCTTTCAAGTGACTGAACAGTAATGCTAAACCCATATCTTTAGGTGCACCCGAGACATAGCTGTGTTGTTGTGCAACAAATCAACTGCCTTGTACTGCCTGGGCAAATGGAGGGATTCGATGGTTTTAGCCCGCCAAAGCTTGCAGTGGGATCCAGAGTATGTTAAGGTATTCAGATGTTTAGGATGGCAGTTTTTACATGCCTTCCTTGCTTTTATTTTTTTTTAAATTTATTTTAAATGAATGTGTCATTATCTCCTTTTTATTGTGCTTTGGCTTTGGGGCATGATGGGTAAATAGAGCATAAAATTCCAGAATCAGCATTTGATTCTTTATGTAGGCATCAGATTCACGACTGTAGTAGTATTTTTAATGAAATGAAGCAGATCTCTTTTGCACCAGGAGATGCTGGTTCTCTCTGGGTCTCAATGAAAGAGGTACCAATGTTTCAGAGAAATGTAACTATTAATATCCCAAACAAGTTACCAACATGTTAATAAGTCTCCAGTTCCTGGGAGTGGTACTTGCTGATCAAGGTCATTTTATGTTTCCAGTGGACAGAACAATACACTACACTTATCTTGTGATTAAATACACATTGATTAAGTACACCTTGACTCAAATAGCCATCTGTTAGGAATAAGTAGGAGTTCTACAGTATTAATGGTATGGAGTCATACTCTTGGATTGGCTTTTATGTGCAATAAACAGTTTTCTGGTCTAACCACTAAAGACTTCCAGAGGCTTTAGTAGAAGGTTTTTGATTTAGGCGTGGTAAAATTGCATCCAAATACACATTTAACCTGTGCTGTGTTGCAGCATGCCAATTATCTGATTTGAACAAATTACCTCCGCTGTGACTCTGAGCTGGTACAACCTAATTCAGAGGTGAATGTAAACATATTCAGGTGCTGTTGGCTGAAGAATATATGCATTGCAGGAAATACTGCAAAATGCAGTGATGTGGAAACATAAATATATATTCTTGGCCTTGTGACACAAAAAAACCCAGTCTTGTCCAGAGTAGGTTAACATACAGCTGCTGAATTATGTCTTTTCATCCTGTAGTTATATTCCAAGTCTTGTGTTTCAGGATTTATCACTTTTAGTATCTGTGATAGTATCACATTGTGGATTTCAAGGTATTAGTATCACCTTGTGCATTTCAAGGTATTAGAATAGAATAGTTTATTGCTTTTTTTTTTTTTTTAACTGTGTATACGAAGCTGTAGAAATAGTACTACATGTCATTTTTATAATGTAATGAGGGAATTTAAAAAATATTACAATATTTTGTTTTGTAGTAAATATCTCCGAATATTTTCCCAACATCTTTTTGTTATCCTTTTTTTTTTCTCCAGGCTTATTATAGAGCTGGCTACTCATTCATCATGTTATCAATGTCTTATGAGGCAGTTTCTATGTTCCACAGAGGTTTGGTTCTCCTGAATTCTTCTGCAGATCGAACACAAATTGCTGAGTTTATAGCAGGAATCTTCATAAGTGTCAATGGTAAACGCAAATGAAGAACTTAATTTTTCCAAGAGTCTTTCAACAGTGATGATGGCATGCACATCATTTGTGAGATCATTCCTTTGATCCTTTAGTGCCTCAGGCCTGTTTGAAGATTATGAATATATTGAGGATGTGGCGAACTTGGTCCAGTTTGTATACAGCAGGTGCCAACAATCTCAAAACACTGCAGGGGCATGAGTTGCCTCACAGGAACATGTCAATAGTTAGAAAAGGCCAAAATTTAGAGTCAGGGAGACAAGACTGGAGATTTGGAGCTCCAGATCCCAGAGACTTTAAGTGGGTTTTGTCTAGACCACCCTGCTTTTCTTTTAGCCAGGTAGCTTTGAAAATAATTAGAAGATAGGCAGTTTAAACTTTTTACAGTGCAGTGTATTTCAAGTTAGAGGACTTTCCCTCAGCTAGTAATGGATAGCAATGAAAAGAGGAAATGTGGCCTTCCTGTGGCATTGGATGGGTTTTTTTGAGCCACATCCATGCTTTGTCTCCCTGCCATCTCTTCAGTCTTTCCTCCTGTACTTGCTTTTTAGTCTGTTTACGTGCTTTATCTGATGGGCCTACAGGCATGCCAGGAAATTCCAGGTTGTGTCTCTGCTGCCTTTTCTTGAGCCTGTAGGCCCAGGTTAAGATGCTTGATTAGATGTTGCAGAGTCAGTAGCTGGTTGACCCATAAGTGGAAGAACTGTCACGAGGTTCACAGTGTCCTGGGGCTTTGAGATGTTTCTTGAGAGCAGGGATTATTTATTTTCCCCCTGTTTATTGAAGTCTGGCCACTGATAACAGGGTACTGAATCATTTGAGTGATCAGCATTTCTTAAGGCCCCACTGGGCAATCCCTTGGGTATTAACCAGGCTAAAATTATCACTGTGCAATGAAGTAGTTCAGCTGGACACTCCAAGCTTTGAAGTGCTGTGTACAAATAGTTTTCTCTATTGTTTATTCTTGCAGATGAACGAATCTTGCCCCCAACTTTCCACTCTGCATACGATTATATTTTCAGTGGCAGTTTCGATGCCTTTGTCTGGCAAGTGGTGATAGAAAGGCTGGCCCAGAAAGGGAAGTGGCGGGTAAGTGTGTCACTGTGTCACTGTGTCACCTCCCACTGTGTTGGGCACTCATGTCTTACCATTGCAGCATGAGCTCATGTTACCTTTGAAAGCCAAAACTGAATATATATTGCTGCCTGTTTCGAATGTCGTGGTCTTTAAGACTTTGAAAAATGCTTTTAGTGATAAATAATTTCTGAAATTCATTTCTGAAAGGGATACAACGGACTTGAAATCCTGCTTGTCCCTTGCTGCTGTCAGTTGTCTCATAGTTACAGTGCCACCTAGAGTCACTATTTAATTCAATAATATTCAAATTAGAGGGGAAAAATACAAATTTATTTGTGGTCCCTTTTACTTTTCCTTCTGTATGACAATCCGAATTTTTGTAACTGTCTGTGAAAGACCCACAAATAAAGGAGCATCTCAGTGGATGTACATGGTTGTTAAAGAAAACTAGATAATTTAGAAAAATCAGAAGGTGGATCACCTGGAATTATTTTAATCCTCTCTCAAGTAGGTGTGGAAAAAATTGATTTTTGTCACAGTTACACCTGTATGGGTGAGGTGTTGCAGCAGGAGCTGCAGGGCACCTGTGGGGAGTGGTCAGAGCTGTGTCACTTCCAGCTGGCTGGATGGCCCTATTCTTGGCATGGCTCAGCCAAGGTGGTGGTGCCTCAGAGAAAGTGTGTATTAAAAAGTGTATTTTAAAAACCCTGCCTGGGGGAGTGAGGGGGAGAGAGTGAGAGAAACAGTCCTGTGAGCCCCAGGGGTGGAGAAGGAGAAGGTGTTCCAGGCCAAGAGCAAGGGGCTCCTTTGTGGCCTGTTACAGGCAAAATGGAAGCTTCAGTTGAGGTTTATCAGGGAAACCCTCCTGTTGAGTCATAAGATTTAGACAGGATGCACTTGCTTTCAGAGAGCTGCCTAGATGTGGCTGGATCCAATCCTACTCCCAGACTTGGTGAATGGTTTATTTTTAAATGATTGTATACGTGTAATTGAGCCTTTATACGACTTTGTCCCACAGGATTAAGGATGGCAAACAAAACATATCTATATGAATAGAATAACTAATTTATTTAAATTGATAATTATAATGATCAGACTAAAATACTTTAATCAGAATTATTTACTACATGGTATAGATAGTTGTAACAGTAAGTACAGTGTACTGTTTATTGAAGCATTGGTATTAAAGATAGCAAAATGGTTATTAAGTAGAGATTGATGTTACTCACTCATGCCAGTGGCCATGAGCNTAGTAATGGATAGCAATGAAAAGAGGAAATGTGGCCTTCCTGTGGCATTGGATGGGTTTTTTTGAGCCACATCCATGCTTTGTCTCCCTGCCATCTCTTCAGTCTTTCCTCCTGTACTTGCTTTTTAGTCTGTTTACGTGCTTTATCTGATGGGCCTACAGGCATGCCAGGAAATTCCAGGTTGTGTCTCTGCTGCCTTTTCTTGAGCCTGTAGGCCCAGGTTAAGATGCTTGATTAGATGTTGCAGAGTCAGTAGCTGGTTGACCCATAAGTGGAAGAACTGTCACGAGGTTCACAGTGTCCTGGGGCTTTGAGATGTTTCTTGAGAGCAGGGATTATTTATTTTCCCCCTGTTTATTGAAGTCTGGCCACTGATAACAGGGTACTGAATCATTTGAGTGATCAGCATTTCTTAAGGCCCCACTGGGCAATCCCTTGGGTATTAACCAGGCTAAAATTATCACTGTGCAATGAAGTAGTTCAGCTGGACACTCCAAGCTTTGAAGTGCTGTGTACAAATAGTTTTCTCTATTGTTTATTCTTGCAGATGAACGAATCTTGCCCCCAACTTTCCACTCTGCATACGATTATATTTTCAGTGGCAGTTTCGATGCCTTTGTCTGGCAAGTGGTGATAGAAAGGCTGGCCCAGAAAGGGAAGTGGCGGGTAAGTGTGTCACTGTGTCACTGTGTCACCTCCCACTGTGTTGGGCACTCATGTCTTACCATTGCAGCATGAGCTCATGTTACCTTTGAAAGCCAAAACTGAATATATATTGCTGCCTGTTTCGAATGTCGTGGTCTTTAAGACTTTGAAAAATGCTTTTAGTGATAAATAATTTCTGAAATTCATTTCTGAAAGGGATACAACGGACTTGAAATCCTGCTTGTCCCTTGCTGCTGTCAGTTGTCTCATAGTTACAGTGCCACCTAGAGTCACTATTTAATTCAATAATATTCAAATTAGAGGGGAAAAATACAAATTTATTTGTGGTCCCTTTTACTTTTCCTTCTGTATGACAATCCGAATTTTTGTAACTGTCTGTGAAAGACCCACAAATAAAGGAGCATCTCAGTGGATGTACATGGTTGTTAAAGAAAACTAGATAATTTAGAAAAATCAGAAGGTGGATCACCTGGAATTATTTTAATCCTCTCTCAAGTAGGTGTGGAAAAAATTGATTTTTGTCACAGTTACACCTGTATGGGTGAGGTGTTGCAGCAGGAGCTGCAGGGCACCTGTGGGGAGTGGTCAGAGCTGTGTCACTTCCAGCTGGCTGGATGGCCCTATTCTTGGCATGGCTCAGCCAAGGTGGTGGTGCCTCAGAGAAAGTGTGTATTAAAAAGTGTATTTTAAAAACCCTGCCTGGGGGAGTGAGGGGGAGAGAGTGAGAGAAACAGTCCTGTGAGCCCCAGGGGTGGAGAAGGAGAAGGTGTTCCAGGCCAAGAGCAAGGGGCTCCTTTGTGGCCTGTTACAGGCAAAATGGAAGCTTCAGTTGAGGTTTATCAGGGAAACCCTCCTGTTGAGTCATAAGATTTAGACAGGATGCACTTGCTTTCAGAGAGCTGCCTAGATGTGGCTGGATCCAATCCTACTCCCAGACTTGGTGAATGGTTTATTTTTAAATGATTGTATACGTGTAATTGAGCCTTTATACGACTTTGTCCCACAGGATTAAGGATGGCAAACAAAACATATCTATATGAATAGAATAACTAATTTATTTAAATTGATAATTATAATGATCAGACTAAAATACTTTAATCAGAATTATTTACTACATGGTATAGATAGTTGTAACAGTAAGTACAGTGTACTGTTTATTGAAGCATTGGTATTAAAGATAGCAAAATGGTTATTAAGTAGAGATTGATGTTACTCACTCATGCCAGTGGCCATGAGCAAACCTCTTTTGCTCAGCCTCCAGGAGTAACCTTGAAGGGAATCTCCACTCAAGGGAAGAATCTCCACACACACTCCAGGAAGGGGTATGTTAGAAGACCTTGCCTTTAAAAAGTGTGACTGTGCTTTTATAGTATAAAGTGACTGTCAGTCATACATTTCTAGGCTGGCTGTGTCAGCTTAGCAGCTTTAGATAAGTTAGCAGTAGTATCACCTGTTGGTTCCTTTATCAGGAACTTTGTGTCGTCACTGGTACCAGTTTCTGTCAGGAAACATTGTTTTTCACATCCTCAGAACGTGTAACTTGGGACTGATGAGTCAGGCTGGTCTCAGCATTCTTCAAGACCATAAGCAGTGTGACCCTCCCTTCTCTATCCATCACTGATAACTTTTACAAATAAGGTAAAATTCAAGCTGTTTTACCACCACTTAGGGTAGAGTGTACTGCTACACAGCCTGTGGAGAGACCATGGAGGAGCAGGCTTCTGACAGTAGCCACAGCCTGTGGAGGACCCACACTGGAGCTATGGACTTGCTGCGGCCCCACGTTCCCCATCCAAGCCCCCTGCTCTGGGCAGGGACATCTTTCACTAGATCAGATTGCTTAAAGTCCTGCTCAGCCTGACCTTCAACACTGTTAAGGATGAGGCATTCAGAGCTTCTCTGGGCAGCCTGTTCCAGTGCCTCACCAACCTGTATCGTAAAAAAAAATTTCCTTATGTCCAATGAAAACATACTTTCAGGTTAAAACTGTTGCCTCTTGTCCTGCCACAAAGACTTGTTAAAAAGTCTTTTTTCTAAGCTCCCTTTTTATATTGACCTTATTGCAATAAGTTTTCCCTGAAATCTTCTCCAGGCTGAATAACCCCAACTTTCTTAGCCTTTCATCACAGGAGAGGTGCTCCATCCCACTAATGACTTTTGNCAAATTTATTTGTGGTCCCTTTTACTTTTCCTTCTGTATGACAATCCGAATTTTTGTAACTGTCTGTGAAAGACCCACAAATAAAGGAGCATCTCAGTGGATGTACATGGTTGTTAAAGAAAACTAGATAATTTAGAAAAATCAGAAGGTGGATCACCTGGAATTATTTTAATCCTCTCTCAAGTAGGTGTGGAAAAAATTGATTTTTGTCACAGTTACACCTGTATGGGTGAGGTGTTGCAGCAGGAGCTGCAGGGCACCTGTGGGGAGTGGTCAGAGCTGTGTCACTTCCAGCTGGCTGGATGGCCCTATTCTTGGCATGGCTCAGCCAAGGTGGTGGTGCCTCAGAGAAAGTGTGTATTAAAAAGTGTATTTTAAAAACCCTGCCTGGGGGAGTGAGGGGGAGAGAGTGAGAGAAACAGTCCTGTGAGCCCCAGGGGTGGAGAAGGAGAAGGTGTTCCAGGCCAAGAGCAAGGGGCTCCTTTGTGGCCTGTTACAGGCAAAATGGAAGCTTCAGTTGAGGTTTATCAGGGAAACCCTCCTGTTGAGTCATAAGATTTAGACAGGATGCACTTGCTTTCAGAGAGCTGCCTAGATGTGGCTGGATCCAATCCTACTCCCAGACTTGGTGAATGGTTTATTTTTAAATGATTGTATACGTGTAATTGAGCCTTTATACGACTTTGTCCCACAGGATTAAGGATGGCAAACAAAACATATCTATATGAATAGAATAACTAATTTATTTAAATTGATAATTATAATGATCAGACTAAAATACTTTAATCAGAATTATTTACTACATGGTATAGATAGTTGTAACAGTAAGTACAGTGTACTGTTTATTGAAGCATTGGTATTAAAGATAGCAAAATGGTTATTAAGTAGAGATTGATGTTACTCACTCATGCCAGTGGCCATGAGCAAACCTCTTTTGCTCAGCCTCCAGGAGTAACCTTGAAGGGAATCTCCACTCAAGGGAAGAATCTCCACACACACTCCAGGAAGGGGTATGTTAGAAGACCTTGCCTTTAAAAAGTGTGACTGTGCTTTTATAGTATAAAGTGACTGTCAGTCATACATTTCTAGGCTGGCTGTGTCAGCTTAGCAGCTTTAGATAAGTTAGCAGTAGTATCACCTGTTGGTTCCTTTATCAGGAACTTTGTGTCGTCACTGGTACCAGTTTCTGTCAGGAAACATTGTTTTTCACATCCTCAGAACGTGTAACTTGGGACTGATGAGTCAGGCTGGTCTCAGCATTCTTCAAGACCATAAGCAGTGTGACCCTCCCTTCTCTATCCATCACTGATAACTTTTACAAATAAGGTAAAATTCAAGCTGTTTTACCACCACTTAGGGTAGAGTGTACTGCTACACAGCCTGTGGAGAGACCATGGAGGAGCAGGCTTCTGACAGTAGCCACAGCCTGTGGAGGACCCACACTGGAGCTATGGACTTGCTGCGGCCCCACGTTCCCCATCCAAGCCCCCTGCTCTGGGCAGGGACATCTTTCACTAGATCAGATTGCTTAAAGTCCTGCTCAGCCTGACCTTCAACACTGTTAAGGATGAGGCATTCAGAGCTTCTCTGGGCAGCCTGTTCCAGTGCCTCACCAACCTGTATCGTAAAAAAAAATTTCCTTATGTCCAATGAAAACATACTTTCAGGTTAAAACTGTTGCCTCTTGTCCTGCCACAAAGACTTGTTAAAAAGTCTTTTTTCTAAGCTCCCTTTTTATATTGACCTTATTGCAATAAGTTTTCCCTGAAATCTTCTCCAGGCTGAATAACCCCAACTTTCTTAGCCTTTCATCACAGGAGAGGTGCTCCATCCCACTAATGACTTTTGTGGCCTCCTCTGCACTCATTCCAACAGGTCCATGTCTTTTCTGTGCTGGAGACCCCAGAGCTGGATGTAACATTCCAGGTTGGTCTCAACAGAGTAGAGAGGTAGAGTCACCTTCCTTGACCAGCTGACCATGCTACTTTTCATGCAGGTCAGGATACTATTTGTTTTCTGGGCTGCAGGTGCACATTGCTGGCTTTTATCCTATTTTTCATCCACCATCATCCCACAGGTCCTTCTTCCTCAGTCTGTATTGATACTGGGAATTGCCCTGGCTCAAGTGAAGGACCTTGGACTTGGCCTTGTTAAACTTCCTGGGGTTCTCATGGGTCTGCTCTTCAAGCCTGTCAGAGTCCCTCTGGATGGCATCCCTTCCCTTGAGCATTATCAACTGCATCACTCATCTTGGTGCCATCTGAAAACTTCCTGAGTGATTCAGAGCACCCCTCAATCCCACTGGCAATGCCACTGATGAAGACAGTGAATGCACTTGTCCCAGTACAGGCAGTTGAGGGACACCACTCACTCCTGGCTTCCACTTGGACAGTAAGCCATTGACTACAGCTCTTTGGGTGCAACCATTCTGCCAATTCCTTATCCTTCCGAAAGTCCATTCATTTAGCTGTTCTCTCTCCAATTTTGAGCTAAGACTGTTGTGAGGGACTGTATCAAAGGTGTTACAGAAGTCCAGGTAGGTGGCATTCATAGTCCTTCCCTTGTCCTCTGGTGAAGCTAGGGGATTTTGAAGGAGCAAGGCAAATTTTTCTAGAGAAACTGAGAAAACAGAAGAAAGTGGAAGAAGATACAGTATTCATTTCTTTCTTTCTGTTTGGGATGTTGGTGTTAGCTGGGCAGTCTTGTCCCCAGTGTAAAGGTTCATTCCTAAAGCAAAGGGTTACTTCCAAGTACTGGAAGTATTCCAGGTATTGGAGAATCTTTTAAGGCCTAACCTTTTTACATGCTTTTTATTTCTGAGGAAACTTTCATCACTTGTAGCTTCCCACACTCTACTATATATTACATTAATTCAGTTGAAAATTAGAAAGGGAGATTTAGTTGTGATCTTACAAAAAGATCTGTGATATTGTTAGCCTGTGTTGGCTTTCCTACAAGATCTGATGAGGCAGTGAAAAACAAAGTTTTAAGAAAAACAAAAGTTTCTTGTGCTTATTAAGAGCATTAATGTTGGTTCTTTTTTTTCAGTCTTGTCTCTTGTTGTTGTCTGAGAAGAAAGCATTGCCCCGTGATCTCAGAGTTAACCAGGTGTCTCTGAAGAATCTCTTTGAGGTAAAGTCATGGTTTTTTATTTTTTCCTTGTATCTATTTCTTTTCTTCCTGATCACTTTAGTAAGAGATTTTCCATATTGAACCAAGAAAAATAAAATGAAAAATAATATATAGACATTTTATGATTACGCTTTATCATCTGTTTGTTTGAAAATTTAACTTTACGTAATGCAATATTTCTGAATGAAATTTAGTATTTCCAAAGTGTATTAGTATTACAAAGGTGTAGGTGGGGGCTGTCTGTGAGCCAGGAGCTGCTAGGAGTTCACTGGCTTTGCAGCTCAGGAGCAGCCAGTTTCTGTAGCAGTGACACACCGGCTTTCTCAAGGCATCTCACAATGTTTGTGAGGAATTCCATGGTGCTTTACCATAGAGTCCTAGAATGATTTGGGTTGGAAGGGATGTTAAAGATCATGTGGTTCCAACTCCCCTGCCATGGACAAGGACACCTTCTACTAGACCAGGTTGCTCAGAGCCCCATCCAACCTGGCTTTGAACACTGCCAGGGATGAGGCATCCACAGCTTCTCTGGGCAACCTGTTCCAGTGCCTTAACACGCTCACAATAAAGAATTTCTAGATTTCTTACAGTTTCTTTCCTGACAGGAATTTTAGAACATGTTACCCATAGGCTACACAGTACCTTTGCTTGGCATTTACTAGCTGGCAAGTTAACGTTTAAGGCATATTGGTGGAATATACTAGGAATTTGCCATTTGCCAAATTACAGTGCATGTGGTACTTTTGTCATAATAATTTCAAAATAAAATAATATTGTCAAAATAATTTCAAAATTGGTGCTTTTCCCATATTTGTATTTCAGCTAGGTGCCTGGCAGAGTGAGCAGGAGTAATTCCGAGGGTGATGCAAAGGAAATAAATTCACATCTCTTCACAGACTTGTTTTTAGAGGTAGCTGAAGAATTAGTGAATGGATAGATACAAGCATGTCTTGGGTGGGTATCATTAGGCAGGTGTGCTGTGCCAGTGCTATGAGAGTAACTGCACACTGGCAGTGAAGCATGGCAACACAGCAGAAGACCCACACAGAGTGTCTTAGCTAAGTATCTTCCTGGGCAAGCAAAGCAAAATGCCTCATTGAGGCAGGAAGAGAAAGGAGGGCAGCCTTTAGAAAATGGTACGGCCTTTTTTTGTTGAATTGGACCAACCAATCTTACCTGTTCTAGTGGGTTTGTTGAACACATGGAAGGCTGAAAGAGTCAAGATGAAAAATCCCTAAGTACTGATTCTCTGCGAAAATTAGAAAATGTGACTTTCTGGCAACTCGAACTTCCCCTGCTGCTGCTACATTCTCCCTGTAATCTGTTGTGTTTTGGTTTGATAACTGTGCTCAAGAGTAATTCTTGCCAGTCAAAATTTGGCATGAGCTATTAGAAAGAAAGCTTTATTTGTAAACGTTGGAAGCATGTGTGAAGACTGCTATTTAAAAAGATGACTGGCACAAATGGAGAAGTTTTGTCTGAACGCTGTTTCCGACCACCTCCTCATGTCCTGATCCTTCTGGCATTTTGTCTTAATTTCCATCTGAGCTTCCGCTGCACAGCTCCAGGGTATCCTGTATTGCTGTACCTCTTGTAGACTGTGCTTCATGTTCATAAAGTCCTTGCTAGAACATAATTTCTAAGTTCAGTTGGCCTTGCTCAGGCTGTGTGCTTTCTCAGAATCCTAGAACCACTGAGGTTGGAAGAGACCTTCAAGATCAACCCAGCACCACCATAATCACCTCTAAACCCCAAGTGCCACATCCAGATGCCTCTTGAATGCTTTCAGAGATGGTGAAATGAAGCAGCTCCCTGGGCAACTTACTCCAATGCCTAACCACTCTTTCAGTGAATTTTTTCCCCTGATCTGAACCTCTGCTGACACAGCTTGAAGTTATTTCATCTCCTTCTTTTGCCTGGGACATGGTGAAAGACACCAATCCCCAGTTGGCTACAGCCCTTTTCAGGAAGTTGTAGAGAGCAGTGAGGTCTCTCCTGAACCTCCTTTTCTCCAGGCTAAACAATCCCAGGTCCCTCAGCTTCTCCTCATCAGACTTGAGCTCCAGACCCTTCACCAGCTCCATTGCCTTTTTTTTGGGCACATTCCAGCACCTGCAGTTCTTTGAGACGGAAAAAACACCGTTTTTCCTATAGTGAGTGGCCAGAATTGAACACAGAACTTGTGTTGTGGCCTCACCAGTGCCAAGTACAGAGGGATCATTGATGACCTGGTCCTGCAGGCCACACTATTCCTGATATCAGTTTGTTGGGAGTAAGTCCAGAGGAAGCCACCAAGATGATGAGGTGGAGCACCTCTCCTGTGGGGAAAGGCTGAGAGAATTGCAATTGTTCAGCCTGGAAAAGAGAAAGCTTTGTGGTGACCTAATTGTGGCCTTCTAGTACCTGAAGGGAGCCTAAAAGAAAGATGGTGAGAGACTTTTTACTAGAGCATGTGGTGACAAGGGGAAATGCATTCAGACTGAAAGAGAGTAGGTTTAGATCAGGTATCAGGAAGAAATTCTTTACTCAGAGGGTGCTGAAGCACTGGAACAGGCTGCTCGGAGAAATTGTGGATGCCCTATCCCTGGAAATGTTTGAGGCCAGGTTGAATGGAGTTCTAAGCAGCCTGGTGTAGTGAAAGGTGTCCCTGCTTGCGGCAGGGGGTCAAAACTAGATGGTCTTTAAGGTCCTTTCCAACCTAAGCCATTCTGTGAAAGTCTATGAAATAAATAGTTTAATTTTACAGTGGCTATGGCTTGGTCATTGTTGTCCTACTGATTCTTGTCAGGAAAATACAGAAAATTTTGAAAAAGAAATGCTTTTTGCGTGTGTAAAAATAATGTGTTGCAATTATTCTCTTTGCTACCAGACTTCTGAGTTGTATGGCCACGGTGAGAAGCTGCAGGAAGTAGCAGAGTTAGTCAAGTGGCTGATTTCCATCGGGGCGAAGGCCGAGTCCATCGGAGTGTATCCGCTGCATGCTGTTATCAGACTGTGTATCAAAGCAAGTGAGTGGCATCTGCAGCTAAAATAAAACAATGCTGGCTTTTATCAGAGAACTCACCTGAGCTAGACCTTTTATAGATTAAAAAAAGTCCCAGCAACTGGGGTCAGATCATCTAGGTATAACCTTGCACATGCCAATAAAGCACTTTCTTAGAAAGGTTGTAAACACTCTCCTTGATCTCTCATGCCTGATACTTGTGGAAACCTAATATAATTGTTCTTTTCTGTGGTTTGAACCAAAACTGTGATTGAAATGGGTCTTTTGTAGCTCAGTGGTATCAGCTTTACAATAGGTATGGTGTTTCTTCCTGCCATCTCAGTGTGGAGCAATGGTTTCTTTGTGTGTAACAGAGCCACGAATCAACCTTAAGTTTGCATCTTGCCACTCCATAAGGGAAAAGACCCCAGGATCTGTTTCTTTAAGTGTGCTTTTTTATCGTTTCAGCAAAGAACCATCTCTTCAGATGGTTACTGACTTGGAGGCCAGAGCTGAAGGATAGGATCAACCAGAAAGACAGAGATGGACACACCCTGCTGCATATTGTGGCCTCTTCCAGTGAATATTCACAGAAACGCAGTAAATACAATTTTTCTCTCTGTGTGTGTGTATTGTTTTGTTTTCATATGAAAAATTTTATAATGGAAAAAAAGTTTCAGACCCTGGTGTTAACTATTTCATGTTAAGGAAAAAAATGAGAAAGTATCTGAATGTAGACTTGTAGTGGCAACTGATACGTAAACATTTCAAGAATTCCTTTTTAAATTTGTACGCCTGATGTGTGACCATTTCCTTTGCTCTTTGGTTTGTCTGGTTAGGATTATCTTGCAAGCATGCTGCAGTTTTTAGAATCATAGAAATTACCTTTTAAATTATGTAGTGCCCTTAAAACCACATTAGACCACCTGGAGGCCTGTTACAAAGTTTTAAATCTAACAGCAAAAAACTGTGACATGAGCATTCCTAATAAAAATTTTGAGTCAAAATTGGGAACATATTGGGAATTTATTTGCCATAGACATGCTCAAAGAAACAACAATTTTCAGTCATTTGTATACACTATAATATTCAACATTTTTTTTTATAGACACTCCCAAATGCCCACCCAATTTATTGCATCATGGTATAGGTGTTTTGTTTTTCTTAATTACCACCAGAACATCTTATCTGTTTTTTTTTAATGGATAACCCAGATTTTATTCAGTTAAACAGTGCTTTAATACATTTGTTGTCCTGGTTAGACAATTACTATTGATTAAGTTTTCTTGAGTGTATAAGCCTATGAAGTGGCTCCATTACTGCACCTACAACATATTAATCAAGTTTTCTGGGGTGTATAGGTCTTTGACTCCTTAATTCTCTCAAGATAACTTTTTTGTTCTATGGCGTTTAATTAATCTCTAGTTATATGACAGCATTAAATGATCCTTTATTGAATTTTGTTCTTCAGCTGTTGATTGAGTTCTCTAAGGGGTATGGGTTCAAGGAGTTCCTTTCTGCAGGGCAGTGAGGTAATTTCTCAGGGTTTTCTACTGACATTCAGCCAACACAGATCTAAACTAAAACCAGCTAAAATAACAGTTGAACATTCCTTAACTAAGTGCATTACAAACACAGTGCATTATAAAATTTTTAAAGGATCACAAAATTCCTGGCTAACTAAGATATAAATTGCTGCCAGGCTCTCCTGTTCTTTTAAATAGGTGAAAATTTAAGACCTAGATAGCAGTGTGCCTTGTCAGAAGAGGAAGACTAAATTCTTTCCTTCACAGTTTCTGTGGGATTTCATTTTATGTTACCCTGGCTTTTTTCCTTGTATTTCTTACTCTGCCCACGAGGTGGCAACAGGAAGCAAACATTAATGCCAAGGTAACAACACCCGGCTTTTAGGTCGATGCTTAAAGTTTATTTCGTAGTATTCATATGATATTTATTACCTAGAGAGCACATATTTTTAATATGTATTTATTTAATAAAGTTTGTATATTAATATATTATCTATGCTATTAGAAAATATGTATCTTTATATGTATCTATTAAAGTTTATTTCTTTATAGCTATATATTATAAATACTATAAATCATAAAATCACAGAATCATTAAGTTTGGGAAAGGCCTCCAAGATCTTCAAGTCCAACTTTGACTGATTTCCACCCTGACAGCTTATGACATTGGAAAAAATTAGATTTTTTGAAGTTAAAATTATGCTAGAAATTGTGCCAGGTAATTAAAATAAAAAGGAAAACAAAACTGAACAATATGAGTAATTCCTCTCTAAATTGTATTCATGTATTGCTTTAGGACAAACAGAAGATGTGATCATGCTCCTGAATTTTGGAGTTGATCCCACTGTTCCAGATGCCCGATCAAGATATGTCATAGATATCTTGAAAAAGAACAAAAACTTTGATGCTGTAAAAGAAATCAGCAAGCACATTGAGAAACGTGCTTCCTCCAGGAAACAGACAGGTACTACATTCAGTGTGTGCTTTTCCTGTTTTAAAATTATAACCTTTAGGTACAAAATTGTTTTATTGCAAGTAAGTAATAGTGGGTGTGTTTTATTTAACTTTCCCTGTGAGTGGTCACTGTGATCTCCTACTAGTCAATATAGAACATTTTATCCTTGCTTGAAGGCAACTGCTGTCCAAGTGATGTTCAGATCAAGCTTGCCATAAAGCAAAGTGTTTAGGCTCCATCTCAGTTTTCATGTGTGTTTTGCATATAAGTTTATTGGAAAATACTGGGTTTCACTGTGCTTGCATCTTATGGCTCCTGGCAAAGACATTCCCACAGGTTTTTTTTCTTTACTCTGAGGATCACTGCTCTGGAGTAGGTTTTAGAACAATGGTTCTCCATGAGGAGATTAACAACAATACTTCTGTGGTAATAATGGCTTTGGTTGGCATTTCAGGTTGCACTGTCTTCTGTGGCCAGGGCTTTTTTGGTTTTTGATTTTTCTTTGGTGGTGCACAGTCCACAAAAGTTTTCTAAGTTTAGTGCAAATGAGGGGCTGGAGAATAAGCCTCAGCTTTACAGGTAAAAATCTGAGGTAAGTCCTTATTCCTAAAAAGATGACCAACCTTGTCTCTCTCTTTGTCCTAAGAGGTAAAGCTACTGTTTTGTTTGGTCCTTCATGTATCTGAATTTCTTAAAGCATTCTTAAAGGAAATTCAAGTTTTTCAGTGTTTATTTAAGGGCATTTATTGGACATTGTTTAAAACCTGCGATTTCCCGTTACATAAATATCTCTTAAACTTGTAGACAACATTTTGGTGTGGTGTATATTTTTGAGCTTTGTTTTTTAATTTTAAGAGGCCAAATTATCTTATGGCTGTATTTTTTAAATGGCACTGAGGGATCAGACAAGCTCATTAGAGGTGTACACTGCAAGCATTACTGGGTTTAGTCATCTACTCTAAAACTTCTGAGCAATGATATAATTGCAAGGCAGCATTTTCCTGCCTGCATACAGAAGCTATTACAATTTTCAGCCTACTGAATTATGGTAAAGAGAGTCATGGTTTGACCTCAGCTGCCAACTGAGTACCAAGCAGCCACTCACTCACTTCCCCTCCCTCCCATGGTGGGTTGAGATAAGAACAGTTTAAAAATTGAAATAAAGTAAATGACTGCCAGTCCTATTATTATTATTAAAGTTACAAAAAGGAGAAAGAGAGAAGAATAAAACCCAAGAAACACAAGTGATGCACAGTACAATTGGTCACACCCACTAACCAATGCCCAGCCCATCCCCAAGCAGCAATGATCCCTTCATGGCCAATTCCCCATAGTTTCTGTAATGAACATGACCATTCTATAGTGTGGAACTTTGTCCAGTTTGGCCAGCTGTCCTGGTCATGCTCCCTCCCAGCTTCTTGTGTACCTGCTCACTGGCAGAGCATGGGACATGGAGCAGTGCTTGTCTCAGGGTAAGCATTGCTCAGCAACAACCAAAACAGTATCCTCATCCTACATCCAAAGCATGGCACTATACCATCTACTAAGAAGAAAAATAACTCTTATCCCAGGCAAAACCAGGACAAGAGTGTATTTGATGAAAGTATCAAATTTTCTTTGGGGTCAGAAATCCATCACAGGACTGGCATTGGCAGTAAGAGTTTCAACCATCTGTTTTTAATCTACCTCTACACATTTCTTAGAGCCCTGGGATGTAATACATTGCAGTCTTGCCCTGAAAACATGCTGGCTAGGAAGGGAATTTTCAATTTCTGTAATGTTTTGCAGGAGAGAATGAAAGTGCCACAGCTGATACAGATTCTCTCCAGGATGTTCTGGAACAGTTTGTCCAGTTTTACAGGTGTGAAAATGGAGCACATAATAAAAACGTTTTGAAGGAAGATGCAGTTAAGCGATTTCTGAAATGGCTGTCTTCTGTGAAAGGTGCAGTGAGTTCCCATTTATCCCTTTCACAAAGCTTAATTGCTGTAAAAATGTGTTTGATGCTAACATTCACTTACTGCCCTTTTATCCTTCCTTCTCTTATCTGTTTCTGTAGCTTTTATGACTGGAATAATGTGCTTTTAATTATATTTGATGTTGTGTTTTGCACTTAGAACCAATGGAATATGCACAGAAATTTATGATGCATCAAAATGTTCAAACTTGGCTGACAGCATAAGGATGAAAAAATACACTTTGCTGTTCCTTACGTTCAATTTAATGAGTTAATTAGTCTGAAATTAGTTTACAACAAGGTGGATTTCATTATATGGCTTTGAGTGAGTTCTGTTGTCTTGACTGTGTTGCAGAAATCCCCGAAGAAATCTCATGTGACATCTCCAAGGCCTGTGCTAACAGCTTCATAAAACAGTTGCTGGGGAAGCAAATGTGGCATAAAGTTTTGCTGCTCCTAACAGGGAAAGCCAATGGGGAAAATCCATCATGTGGAGGACTCTTCAAAACCTGCAGTCTTTCAGATGTTGACATTGGCAGCATTATCCAACAGTGTGAAAGATTGGATACGCAAGTGCACCTCATAAGATGCTTGCTTGAACGAGGAGGTGAAAAACTGCAATATTAATGTGCTATAAGAGATGTAGACTGTTATTTGACATGCTGGGAGCAAGATAGTCTCAGAAATACAAACACATGGGGGTTTTTATGACTCTGTGTAAGTGCAGCAGCTTGTTGGAGTGCAGTGTATTGGCTGCATCTGGGGAGGCTAGTAAAGCTACATGGGTGGAAGATGTTTATCAGATGAAATTTGTCTCTTGGGGCTAGTAAAAGGCCAAGGACTGTCATTGCTCCTGCACCTGTTTTTGCTCTTTTGGGCCTTAATTTCTCTGTCTTCAGCCACAATATTGTCCTGGTAGAAAGTGTAAGCCACTGTCTTCAAGTTCAGTCTGCTGTTATGTACTTCATTGATTTCAAAGGCATGACCAGATGTCTTTCTTTTTTTAACTAGGGTAGTCATCATCATACTTCATGTTTTGCATGAACTTATTCTTAAATCATTCTGGCATATTTAATTTAATCTTATAGCTTGATGTTAGCTTTAATTATGGACACATGATCCCGTTGAAGCCTTTTGAATGGCAGAGGTGCAAGGAGGCCTTGTTTCAGTCAGTGACTGACTGACTTGCAGAAGATGTGTTCTGGCCTTTATGTCTTCCTATCAGAAGGACTGGTTGCTCAGCTTATTGGGACACAAGAGGAGATGCTGAAGATCTTCTTAGTCAGAAAGTGTTTCAACTTTTTGTTAAATGTAAATGTAAATGATACATGTAAAAAGCTGGCAGAAATCCTCCTGTCACCTGCCTGGCAATCAGCATTTGACTGCATCTGTTCAGAACTTTCTGTAGTTAGCAGATCAGTGTATCAGATTTAAGCCCTGATGTTTTCCTGTCCTTCACACCAGCACCACCAGATGGGATTGGAACTAGCTGTGAAATACCACTGAAAATATGCCTCAGAAAGAATTCTTTTGAACTGGTATATTTGCTGCTGACCAAAGGTGCAGACCCTCAAAACCTCTCCATTACACAAGGAGACACTCCTTTGCATGCTGCAGTTTTCATCTGTTTAAATAATAAAGGTAAGGCTTTTGCTGGTGAAAACATCCCCACTCCTTAGCTGCCCATTCTGCTGCTGCAAGGACAGTGGATCAGGACATCTGACTGTGTCTCACTCAGCCCCCAAAGTCTGCAGGCCAGAGGATACACACACCAGTCTGTTAGGCTGAGGTGCTCTGCTTGGTGGCTCTGCTGGCTGGGGCTGTGAGGAGAGGTAATGCATTTTTGGTTGAAGGATTAAAATAATTTGAAATATTGAATTTATTAATTTTTAAAGCACAAACATTTCATTGAATGGCTTTAAAGAAATCAAAAGCATAGGTAGTACCAGTTGTCATTTTAAAATCAAAAGATAAAGAAGTCCTGTGACAATTTTTTCTCTGAAGTATTTTTCACTGTGTAAAGTTTTTGATGTGCAATTTCTTTACAATGATTTTGTCATATCAGTATTTTACAGCTAGAAGAGAAATGTTTCACATATATTGTCTCATTTAAATCACATATATTATCTGGATGAAATCCAGAAAGCTGTAGAATATATATGTAATTCTTTTTCCCCCAGGGAGGTAGCTAATTTTATTTTGTAGGAAGTTGCTCCAGGGACCTCAAATATCAGGAAATAATTGGGATTTCCTGCAGGTTATTTTAGTAAAGCAAAGTTATCTGCAGCAGATTACTTCTGAGTGCCATATTAAAGTGAACCAAATGACCCCAGAGCACTACCTTGAGCTGCTGCTTGTCTAGATGACAGGTCACCAGTGTCCCTTGGATAGCAGTCAGGGCTGGTGTTGAAAACCAAACAAATCTGTCTGTACCCAGAGGTTAAAAAAGGAATGAAATTGACTGATGCTATGGGAATAATTGCAGCACTAGCAATTTCTAAAGTTTTGCTGCCTTTGCATTGTTTTCCCTTAAACTTGGGAAAGCTCAGTTTTGGGCTGTTTTACGTAAACATGTTTTATAAACATGAAATGTAGATTTTGTTTTTCTTTTTAAAAGAAACTGATCTTAATTTACTAGCAGCAGAAAAAAAAGTATTGAAAATTGTTGGCATACGATGCAACCTTGTAAAACAAGTTAGTTTATTTTCTGTTTGTTCTCCTGCTTTCAGATGGCACTGGTTTAAACATCCTGAACTATCTACTTGACCTCTTTGCTTCAAGACCATCTGACTTTCCTTATCTTAATCCAAACATACAAGATGACAGTGGAAATACAGTGATGCATATTGTTTTCCAGAGAGGATTTTCAAAGCAGACTAAGAGAATAACAGAGTTACTGGCAAAATTTGACATTAACTTTAACATAAAAAACAAATCAGGAAAAGATGTGATGCATAGAATTAAAAAAAGAGATCCACTGCTACAGGCCTGGAATAATGCTGCCCAGGAGAAGAAGAGGCACCGCCAAGATAGAGCAGGGCAGTTGGTTAAAATATCTAAGCCCATTCCAGCCTCTGAGATTTCACAGTCAAAGAGCACGGGGTGTTCTTCACCTGGGTTCTCATTAAAAGCACCATCTGGCAACGCAGCGCATAATGATTTAAAAACCCCGTGTTCCATAAAAACAAAAAAGGGTCAGTTGGCAAAGCAGGAAACAGAAGGAATAAACAGCCCCTTAACACTGCAGGAAAGTCTAGTGCAGGCAATCACAGCTTTAATTCAGCAACTGAAAGTGAGTGACACCCTGAGAAAGGATCATCCTCTGGTGCAAAAGCCATCTTCAGCCCAGACTAATTTGGAAGAGGGAAGGAATTCCTTGCAACCTTGTGGAAACATAACTCATCCTGAAAGAAAAGGAGATGATTGGGAGAAAAAGAAGGGAGCAGGGGAATTTGGTATGGCCCTGCCTAATGGAGAGAAGGAAGAACTAGAGGAAGAAAAGGGGAAAAGCCTGGATATTGAGGCATATGTGCAGGAGTTTGATAACATGACTTGGGAAATAGAGTGCACTCCTGAAATGCTAAAGACTTTGAGCAGCAAAGCTGTGCCTCATTATCTGAAAGCCAAAACCATAATGACAATTAAGCGGCTTGGCAATGGGGAATGGTCTAGGGGCCTCCAGAAGCCACTGAAACACTTGAAAGCCGATATCCAGCTGTATGAGGCCAAACTGGGCAAAGGTGCAAGAATGCTATGGGAACTTGCAATTGACTTTTCTCCTCGTTGCAGTGAGAGTCCAGAAAAGATCATGGAGACAGAACAGACAAAAAGTCATCTAGAAAAATCAGGTAGAGTTTACACAGAAATAATTAGAATTTGGGCCATTGTTCTTGACCACTGCAAGCTGAACCGAGCCTTAGAAAATATATGCATTTCCTACAACCGTGGCTTATCCTGCATTTTGAGGAAAAAGCTCAAGGGTATAAACGAAGGACATCAGAACTACAGTGTGACAACACAGAAGCGTGTTCCACGTTGTTATGTTGAAGACATGGAGGCAGAAAAATCCAAAGAACATACCATGCCTGAGTATTTCCCTCCAGCTAGTGCAACAGAATTGGAATACAATATCATGAAATTTCACAGCTTCAGTACTAACATGGCTCTTAACATTATAAATGATGTGCAGTCTTCTGTTGATTACCCTTTCCGAGTTGGGGAGTTGGAGTATGCAGTGATTGATCTCAATCCAAAGCCTATGGAGCCAATCATTTTAATTGGGCGAAGTGGGACAGGGAAGACAACTTGCTGCTTGTATAGGCTTTGGAAGAAATTCTATTCATACTGGGAAAAATCCACCTTGGCAGATGGACCTCTGTTGGAGAGGCAGACATGGCAGCAGAGACAGTGCAGTGAGGTTGAAAAAGCTAGTTCAGGGAAGGAAGAGAGTGAACTGAAACATGAGAGTGATGATTCAAGTGAGGAGCAAGACCAGGACAGCGAGGATGAAAAGGTTCCCGTGGGCACAGCTGGTGCAGAAATGAATTCATGTGGTGACCATGAGGAAGACCAAACTTGTAGTGTGGAAGCATCGAACAGGCTGGAGCACCTGCACCAGCTCTTCGTAACAAAAAATCCTGTCTTGTGCCGAGAAGTTCAGAAGAATTTCATTGAACTTAGCAAGTCTTCCAAGGTGACCAGTCACTTCAAGCCTCTGGACCCAAATATTCACAGGCTACAAGACATTAAAGATGAAAATTTTCCACTGTTTGTCACCTCCAAGCAGTTGTTGCTGTTACTAGATGCATCCATGCCTGACCCATTTTTTCCAAGAAATGAAGATGGAAGTCTTAAAAGAGTCATTGTTGGCTGGAGTCCTCAGGAAGACTTGGTTGTACCAAATTGGCAGGATGAGGATGAAGAAGGTAATCTTGAAGCAGAACATGGTGATGATGGAGGAGCTGCAGATGCGAGCTCTAAGGAAAGAGATCCTTGGACTTTTGTGACTTACAGTGTATTTGCAAATGAAATATGGCCAAAAATGATAAAAGGCAAAAGCTTGTACAATCCAGCACTGGTTTGGAAAGAAATAAAATCATTTCTGAAAGGTTCTTTTGAGGCACTGAGTTGCATTGGGGGCAAGCTTACTGAGGAGCAGTACAAAAAGCTAGGCCGAAAGAGATCACCAAACTTCACGGAAGACAGGAGTGAGATCTATCACCTCTTCTGTCTTTATCAGCAGATACGATCACAGAGAGGTTACTTTGATGAGGAAGATTTGCTGTATAATTTATCTCAAAGACTTTCAAAGCTCAGGGAGCTGCCGTGGTCCATCCATGAGTTTTATGGCGATGAGATACAGGATTTCACGCAAGCTGAGCTAGCCCTGTTAATGAAATGCATCAATGACCCTAATGCCATGTTTCTAACTGGTGACACTGCCCAGAGCATAATGAAAGGAGTTGCTTTTCGTTTTAGTGACCTGAGGTCATTGTTTCATTACGCAAGCAAGAGCTCTGTGAACAAGAAGCAGCGTGTTAGGAAACCGAAGAGGATATATCAGTTGTACCAGAACTACAGGTCCCACTCAGGTAGAGTAACACATTTATATATGATCTGAGCCTGTGCTCTTCAGATGTCAGTCACTAATGCTTGAAGTTTTCTAGTGGCTAATTCAAAGCCAGTCTCTATGTGTGACCTGTTTTTCAAATGATCAGATGGACAGCTTTTTCTGATATGCCAGTTCTGGTTTTTGACATCTCAACTGGAAAACCCAAGATGAATGTTTTTAAAATTGTATTATTTTGAACTCTCATGTTTACTGCAAGCTTTGGCTGTGTTTGTGTGAGGGAAAATTTAAGAAATGATCATACCTGTTTCTGTTGTCCTATTCCCAAAGCACCAAATTTTGCAGCATTGGTGTGCTGCTCCTGCTTTTCTTACTTGTTTCTCATTTGTGATCTTTATTTTGTGAGAATACTGCCAAGCCGTTGTAGCATGTTTTGTGATCTTTAGAGGCCCAAGAATGACATCCACTGAAATTAGCAGAAACATAAATAGAAACTTCCAGCTTCAGCCTCCTTTGATTAGTTTTTTTCTCATTATATTACTTGATTCCAAATTTCTAACAGAATCTTTTAAAAGTGCATTTGCAAGGACTTCAGGCCGAAGTTTAAAACCTGTATTCTGCTTTTTGCAGGTATTCTCCGTTTAGCATCTGGAGTGGTTGATTTGCTCCAGTATTATTTTCCAGAGTCTTTTGATCGCCTTCCTCAGGACCGTGGTCTCTTTGATGGTCCAAAACCAATGGTCTTGGAGTCCTGCAGTGTTAGTGACCTAGCAATTCTGCTGAGGGGCAACAAAAGGAAAACACAGCCCATAGAATTTGGAGCACATCAGGTTTGCTTTTCTTTGGCTTTTTGCGGATTCTGCCGGTTCTGTTGCTAAATAATAATCTTGTATGAACTGCCCACAACTTTCTTTTTTAAGCCCATATCTCACTGATAAATTAGGGTTTTTAAACTTAGAAACCTTTATTGTGTTGCTGTTTCTTTCTAATATGTCTGGTTCTTTCTGTTCTTTTTTTGGTGTGAGGTATTGTCTGACCTGTTCCTTTCTAACTCCAAATTTTCTTACACCAGATATAAAACCGTCTGCACGTACCACGCATTTGTCAGTCTTCTAGTGGCAGCTTTGTGACCTTTTTTGTGGAGTGTGCTGAAATGTCTCTGTGAAATGTTGTCTAGTTTTGAGAAGGCTCTTGTATTATCATAATACTTGTCTTTCTCTATGCAAATGTTACCTTTTTCCCCCCCTTTTTTACTTCCTAATGTTTTTTTTTAATGTATTTTATGGCAGGTGGTATTAGTGGCAAATGAAACTGCAAAGGAGAAGATACCTGAGGAACTTAGTTTGGCACTTGTACTGACAATTTATGAAGCAAAGGGCTTGGAATTTGATGATGTCCTCCTTTACAACTTTTTCACTGATTCAGAGGTATTTAATTCTTATCCATTTTCTGCCTTTTTTTCTGAAGTCGATCTTACTTGTGGTCTAATTGGAGTTGCAGCTGGGAAAGGATTCCCTTTTTTCTCTGAGGATGAGTGATTTCATCACAGTAGAAAACAGAGAGGTTGTAGGTTTATGAATTGAAAACGTGTTTTCTTAAATGCTGCATTTGCCTTCAGATTGACTGTTACAATTTAAGGGAGAGCCTTGGGGTACAGACAGCATTGCACACACACACACACACACACACACACACACACACAC
>VZRX01011548.1:0-114641 GCA_013398075.1 Notiomystis cincta | reverse complement strand
TATATGTATATATGTATTCCCATTAGCTTCTCCATCATGATGCTGGCCATCCCAAGTCCCTGAAAAGTAATATGTAGCTTGTAGCCAGCTCATGCCAGTTGCACTCTTAAGGGTTTGTTTTGTTTCTCAGTTTTTACCCAGTGTGTTGGTCTGAGGCACATCTTTGCTTTTGCCTGGGCAGCTCAGGAAGGTGTTACTCTGTAGTAGTTGTTTTAGGGAAAGTTGTTTATAAGCCTTGGTGACCACTTGGTACAGACAAGTATCTCAAGCAAAGGTTGTGTTGAGGTGAAGTTTGGCTTTCTTGCTGAAAATTGCTGATTATTCCTTACATTCTTCCCTGAGATAATTTTCCCCCACTCTTCTCCTCTGAGTCTTCTTTCCTTGTACAGGCCACACCATACAACCTTATCTTGTGCACATGTAGGCAGTAGTGGTTACTACATACAAGTGAACCTCATTCTCTTGATATTTCAGGCTAGCAAAGAATGGAAGATAATTTCTTCTTACAGTCTTGATCCAGATGTGCAAGTGGGAAGCAACTTGCTAATTGAAGTGCCATTGGAGGATGCCACTGGTATGCAGGAAAAGACTCCATTTAATGTAGAAATGTACAAGGTGAGTTTTTCATAACGCTGGGAATAGGGAGGACAAATTAAATTCTTAAATCTTAAAAGTAGGGAAATTTCTTAAGTCTTTTCATCTTGTTACTTCCATGTTTATCAAGGTTGTGTTATCTTTTTTAGTTGTTCATATTTGTATAATATGATATAATATAAATATAATATATAAATATAATATACTATAATACTGATTTTAGAAGATAAGAGATTATTTGCAAATGTAATTTGATTAGAAAACAAAACCCGTGTCATAGACTTGTGGGTATATTTACAGAACAACTGTGGTAAAAGCAAATAGTAAATCAGCTTGTCAATATTTATTATTCCTATAGTCTGGTTTCTGATTGGTGTCACTACCTTGAAATTAAGGAAATTGCTTAGAATCTGGTGAGTCAGATATTTTCAGAATTGTATGGTAAACCAATAATTATATGTGCAAGTGAGTGGAAGGAAAATAGCTTGTCATACCTGCAGCTGATTTGTAGCACTAGTTGCTTGTAAGTTAGCTGGACAATGGCTTATGTAATTGAAATCCCATATTTAATATTTAGACTTGCTTACTTAAAAGCACTTTCTTACTTCTTATTAATTCTGTATAAATTCTGTTTTCTTATAACTGCAAAGTATGTTTCTTTCTAACAATTTGCTCATCTGGCATTTAATTTATTTAATTCAATTTTTTTTCTTCTGCTTCAGATGCTGAATGGAGAACTCAAGCAATTGTATACTGCAATTACAAGAGCCAGAGTCAATCTTTGGATCTTTGATGAAGACCGTGATAAACGGGCTCCAGCTTTTAAGTATTTCATCAAAAGAAAATTTGTTAAGGTTGTCAAAACAGATGAAAAGAAAGGTAAAGTTGTCCTAAAACTTTTTTAAAAGTCTGTCAAACAGGACAGCCTACTCATATTTTCTTGCTTTTAGACTGTGTAATAAAGATTAAATTCCTTAGTCCTTCTAACAGTATACATTAATAACTGCCCTTGCAAATTTCCACTTATTTCAGTGGGTCTTAATTCTTTTGCCTCTGATTATCAGTTGTGTATGTTGAAGTATAACTTTTTTGCTAATTCACTAGTTTTAGTTTTCTTGCTGTCACAGGAGAAGAGTCAGTGATCCCTCAGACAGATCTGATCTTGTAATTAGTTTATTGGGTTCTAGCGAGTAAGTTCAGACATGTAAATTGTTCATTAAGTACAAATGGACTAGTGATCAATACTCTACATTTTAGAGAAGCTTGCTATACCTATCTTAAGTGTTACATGCATGCAAAAATGTCATTTACCAGCCCATTGATATCTGATGTTGGGTAAGAGATCTCTCAGCCTTGAGGAGTGACCTTAAGAGGTGTTTCTGCATAAAGAAAGCTCAATGGTCACTGCTGCTCAGCCAGTTACTGTGGAGAGTTCAATGGACCCTGATGGCTGTAGATATTTATTGCTTAAAGTGGTCAATTTGTACTCAGAACTTCTGCTGTGTTAATGCAGTTTCATCCACTTACCAGCCCAGGCTTCAGCCAAACTGGGTCTTTTTGTGTTCTCACTGGTAACTTCATACAACAGTATTACCACACTTGACTCATAGTTACCATTACTGGTGTAAGCACAAATCATAGAGCTTGGAACATTGTGAGATAATGTTTAGTTTTGGTACATGACAAGTGGTTTCTGTGGTTTATCCATTCTAACATAAAATGGTCACCCCTGCCCTTGTAGACTTAGATGACAGCATGTTTGCTAAAACTTCAACTCCAGAAGAATGGATTGCACAGGGAGACTACTATTCCAAACACCAGTTCTGGGAGGTATGAACATGTTTATCCAAAATAAGGATTCTTGCTTATTCTGAAACCTTTTTTTTCTCTGTATCTATAAAACCATCTGTACCACCTTCAGTTGCTCTGTAGCAGTCTGTCTTAGTTTGTGGTTTGTAGCTGCTAAGTGTCTACTTGTAAATGACTTACAAGAAATGAGCAGGGACAGCAAGCCTATTGTTTGTAATCTGAAAATCACTGCCCAGAAATTTGCAGTCCCATGAGGGAAAAACATTTTAATGCACACAAATGAAAGATGATTGGAAAAACAATTATTAGCAACGATCAGAATTGACTGAAATTTGTGCATCTAAATCATGTTCTTGACAATATCATTGCAAATACTATAGAAGAATGAAAGCATTTATTGGAAGTGTATTAATTTGGGTAGTAAAATAATGGTTTCATCTCCTTTCTGTTTAAAGAACATGGAGATTTGACAGTCTTTTGTTTCCTAGCTTCCTAGTTAGTACAGTCCAGGTATGGGATGACAGGTAATGGGATTGAAGCAAAACTCAGCCAGGATGACAGCATCAATGAAATATTCTATAGGGAGATAAGGGATATCTCTTGATCAAATGTTCTTGTCCTTATGGGTGATTTTAACTTCCCAGACATCAACTGGAAAAATTGTACAGAGGGCACAAACAAGTCCATGAAATTTCTGGAGCGTGTTGAAGATAACTTCTGGGGGCAGGTACTAGGGGAGCTGACTAAGGAAAGGTGACCTTCTACATTTGTTGTTTGTAAACAGAGAGAGAAGTGTGAGTACAGTGGTGATTTGTGTCTGTCTTGGTCACAGTGGCCACAACATAACTGAGTTTCAAATTGTTGGCTATAGAAGAAAAAGTCCTGCAAACCTTTGACCTGGATATGGAGAGAGCAGACTTGGGCTGTAGAAGGAGCTAATTAGTAAGGTCCCTTGGGAATTCATGAATTTTAGGCACATTTTAAGGGCCATCTCTGAAAAATGCAGAAGCAGGAAATTCCAAAGGGTCAGAAGTCATGCAAGTGGGGCAGAGTCTGGCTTGGCTGAACAGAAATCTTCTTGAATTTAGGAGAAAAGTAAAAGTGTGTGGACATTGAAGCAAGGGGAGGCGAAGGAGGGAAGGACAACAGAGATGCTGTTTGTCACTGTAGGGAGAAAATTCATGTGGCCAAAACTCGAGTAGAGTTCAAGCTGTCCAGCACTGTGAAGGACAACAAAAAGGTAATTTTAAAACATATTAACAGCAAAAGGAGGATTTGACATAACATCAGTCCATTACTTGATGAAATCATTTACCTCACAATTAGGGACATAGGCAAGGCAGAGACATTTAATGCCTTCTTCACCTCTGTCTTTAACAGTGATGATGTGCTGGAAGACTTTGACTTGGGGGATGATAAACTACCAGCTGACTCTGCACTAGTTTGAGACTTGCTGTTGTAGCTGGATGCACATAAATCTACTGGGCATGATGGGATTCATTCCGGGTACTAAATGAGCTGGCCCTTTCCATTATTTTTTAAAGGTCTTGGGAGTCTGGAGAGGTCCCAGTCAATTGAAAGCTGGCAAATCTCTCAGTTTTCTAGAAGGGTAAGAAGGAAGATCCTGGTAATTATAGGCCTTTCAGTATCACTTTGGTGTCAGTTAAAATTATGGAGGTTATTCTGGGAGTTACTGAAAATAACACTCGAGAGACAATGCAGTCATGATCCATAGGCAGCACAGGTTCACTGTGGGAAAGTCCTGCTTAACCAACTTAATTTCCTTTCATGACAAGGTCACTTATTTAGTTGACCAAGAGAAGCCAGTAGATTTGGTATATTTTGGTTTTAGCAAAGATTTTAATACTTTCTCTCATAGTTTCTCTTCATTCTGGATGAAACGTTCAGCTCACAGCTAGAAAAGTCCCTAATACATAGGTGAGAAACTGGTTAACAAATCAGGCTCAAAGTTACAGTAAATGGGGTTATATCAGGCTGGTGACTTGTCACTGGTTGGATTCCCCAGTGCTCAGTTTAAGGGCGAGTGCTCTTTAATGTTTTTATAAATGATGGGGACACAGGAATGGAGTGTACATTAAATATGATTGCCAACAATACTAAATTAGGAGGACACTAAATTGGGAGGAGCTGTTGATTCCCTCGAGGGTAGAGGGGCCCTGTAGAAAGACCTTGACAAACTGCTGGGCTATCACCAATCATGTGAAATTTACAGATTCTACACCTAGGATAGAGTAATCCTGGTTGTATATTCAAATTAGGGAATGAGAGGCTGGAGAGCAGCCCCATGAAAAAAGATCTGGCAGTTTGGGTNGTGATTTTAACTTCCCAGACATCAACTGGAAAAATTGTACAGAGGGCACAAACAAGTCCATGAAATTTCTGGAGCGTGTTGAAGATAACTTCTGGGGGCAGGTACTAGGGGAGCTGACTAAGGAAAGGTGACCTTCTACATTTGTTGTTTGTAAACAGAGAGAGAAGTGTGAGTACAGTGGTGATTTGTGTCTGTCTTGGTCACAGTGGCCACAACATAACTGAGTTTCAAATTGTTGGCTATAGAAGAAAAAGTCCTGCAAACCTTTGACCTGGATATGGAGAGAGCAGACTTGGGCTGTAGAAGGAGCTAATTAGTAAGGTCCCTTGGGAATTCATGAATTTTAGGCACATTTTAAGGGCCATCTCTGAAAAATGCAGAAGCAGGAAATTCCAAAGGGTCAGAAGTCATGCAAGTGGGGCAGAGTCTGGCTTGGCTGAACAGAAATCTTCTTGAATTTAGGAGAAAAGTAAAAGTGTGTGGACATTGAAGCAAGGGGAGGCGAAGGAGGGAAGGACAACAGAGATGCTGTTTGTCACTGTAGGGAGAAAATTCATGTGGCCAAAACTCGAGTAGAGTTCAAGCTGTCCAGCACTGTGAAGGACAACAAAAAGGTAATTTTAAAACATATTAACAGCAAAAGGAGGATTTGACATAACATCAGTCCATTACTTGATGAAATCATTTACCTCACAATTAGGGACATAGGCAAGGCAGAGACATTTAATGCCTTCTTCACCTCTGTCTTTAACAGTGATGATGTGCTGGAAGACTTTGACTTGGGGGATGATAAACTACCAGCTGACTCTGCACTAGTTTGAGACTTGCTGTTGTAGCTGGATGCACATAAATCTACTGGGCATGATGGGATTCATTCCGGGTACTAAATGAGCTGGCCCTTTCCATTATTTTTTAAAGGTCTTGGGAGTCTGGAGAGGTCCCAGTCAATTGAAAGCTGGCAAATCTCTCAGTTTTCTAGAAGGGTAAGAAGGAAGATCCTGGTAATTATAGGCCTTTCAGTATCACTTTGGTGTCAGTTAAAATTATGGAGGTTATTCTGGGAGTTACTGAAAATAACACTCGAGAGACAATGCAGTCATGATCCATAGGCAGCACAGGTTCACTGTGGGAAAGTCCTGCTTAACCAACTTAATTTCCTTTCATGACAAGGTCACTTATTTAGTTGACCAAGAGAAGCCAGTAGATTTGGTATATTTTGGTTTTAGCAAAGATTTTAATACTTTCTCTCATAGTTTCTCTTCATTCTGGATGAAACGTTCAGCTCACAGCTAGAAAAGTCCCTAATACATAGGTGAGAAACTGGTTAACAAATCAGGCTCAAAGTTACAGTAAATGGGGTTATATCAGGCTGGTGACTTGTCACTGGTTGGATTCCCCAGTGCTCAGTTTAAGGGCGAGTGCTCTTTAATGTTTTTATAAATGATGGGGACACAGGAATGGAGTGTACATTAAATATGATTGCCAACAATACTAAATTAGGAGGACACTAAATTGGGAGGAGCTGTTGATTCCCTCGAGGGTAGAGGGGCCCTGTAGAAAGACCTTGACAAACTGCTGGGCTATCACCAATCATGTGAAATTTACAGATTCTACACCTAGGATAGAGTAATCCTGGTTGTATATTCAAATTAGGGAATGAGAGGCTGGAGAGCAGCCCCATGAAAAAAGATCTGGCAGTTTGGGTTGGTGGCAGTTTGAATATGAGCCAGCAGTGTGCCCTGACAGTTGAAAAGGCAAACAGGGTCCTGGGTGCATAAAATACATAAAAATTGTGAGCCAGCCAAAAGAGGTGATTATCCTGCTCTGCTCTGTTCTGGTGCACACTCACCTTGAGTACTTTGTGCAGTTTTGGGCACCACAATAAAAGAAGGGCATCAGACTATAGAGTGTGTCCAGAGGAATGTGACCAAGATGATGAAAAGTCATAGAATCATAGAATAGTTTGGTTTTGAAGGGACCTCAAGAATCATCTAGTTTCAACCCCCCTGCCTTTGCCATGGGCAGCTCTTGAGGACATGTCTTAAGAAGAGCAGCTGAAGTCTCTTGGCTTGTTCAGCTTGGAGAAGAGATGGCTGAGGGGTAACCTCATCAAGGTCTACAGCTTCCTCAAGGGGAGGTCCTGATCTCCTCTCTCTGGTTACCTGTGATAGGACATGGGGAAATGGAGTGAAGTTACATCAGAGCAAGTTCAGATTGGACATGGAAAAGGGCTCTTCACTAAGAAAGTGGTCTGCCACAGGCACCCCAGGAAGTGGTCATGGCATTAAGCCATGAGTTCAGAGTTCAAGAAGCATCTGGATGACATTCTTAGTCACGTGGGTTTGTTTTAGGTAGCCCTGTGAGGACCAGTAAGTTGATGTCTATGATCCTTCTAAGTCCCTTTCAATATGACATGTTCTGTGATTCTATGAAATAAAATGTTAGATACATTTTGATCATGGCAGAGGGAAAGCTTCTGTATTTTTCAGGTAACAACATAAAATTCTTTGAAGGGAAAGTAAGTATTTATAACAAGGCAAAAAACCAAAATAATCAGCTGCACCTATACAGATAGTCCTTATCTCCCCTTGAAAATAAAAGGCAATTTTCTAAATGGACAGAAAAGAGTTTAGATAAAAAACCCATACGGCTAAAAGAAATTAATCTCGAAATATGAAATATATTAGCTATATTATCTGCTAGTCTGTTTTCTTTATAACCCTGATCTTTGCTAATCAATGCTACCTTAAGAAGACAATATCTAGCAACTCTGGCAGTTCTAAGAGTGGCTTGCAATGTGCAATTTCCAAACAGAAGCAACACTAAATTAATGGACAGAATAAAGCAATCATGGTGTTGCAGAATAAGCAGGGTGATAATGAAGCAAACCTTGCCAGGAGCATGGTAATTCCTGGTGTTTCTGTTTGGTTTTCACAGAAAGAACCCAGAATGATAAAAGCATTGAGTAAATGTTCCTTGCTTTCCGATTTCACTTTGCACACATTGGTCTTCCTCATTTTTATTAATACCTGGTAGATGCCTGGTGACTTACCAGTTGATAGTTTAGGCTATCACTCAAATTGCATATGCTGTTTGTTCTATCAGCCTACCACGAATTCTGCTTTTGCTACTTCCATGTACAGTATTGTAATTAATATTCTAATTTTGGTAGTCGCATGTGGACTGACTTTAAAGCTTTTCTTTTTGTCGTAAAAATACACCACAATGTTTTACCTTTTCCTTTTTCCAGGCACCCTGCCAGTCTTTCTGCTTTCCATTCCAGTGACTGTAAAATTAAGTGTTGCTTTTATGTGATAAGCCACGGGCTGGATGCACATCTGTGAATGCTGTGTGTGATTTCACCCCAGGTGGCTGCCAAATGTTACCAAAAGGGAGGAGCAGCTGAGAAGTCCAAACTGGCGCTGACCCACGACGCCGTTCTCAAAGTGCACGCGAAGAAAAGCAGCCCAAGGTAAGTGTTGGCGCAGCTGAGCCAGTGTCAGCCACTCTGCAGTGCCAGACCCCACGGGGCTGCAGAGGGCAGGATGCACACCACAGCTGTGGGACTGGACTGGAGGCATCAGAGAGCGGTGCAGGAGGGATGTCTTTATGTGTCTGGGCAGGGCAAAAGAGATTTAAGAAGTTGGAAGGTCTAGCACAATAGGATCCAGGGCATTTCTCCCTTTGGGGAGTAGTGGAAGAGCTGTCCAAATGAAATGTGGCCCTTGCCAAGGGCTTACTGGTTGTGTGAGATAAGCAACAGGATCTGCATTACGTCAGGAGGCTTTATATCCTTAGATATAGATAGAAGAGCATATGCCATCAGCAGTGCTCAACTTTGGTTCATCCCACTGCATATTCACTCAACAAAGGAGAAGGAATGGTGGTGTTCATTGGGGAAGAAGAGCTGCTAGCAAAAAGTAAGCTTTGGAGTAAAATTAGTGTTGCAGTCAATTTAAACTAAACAAGCAGAACCAGATCTGAACCAAAGGACAGTTTTAAAGGAACAGATTTTGAGATGAATCATTTTGTTCATGATTTCAGCTGAGTAAAATAGCTCAAGAGTTTGACAGGGGAGAGAGTTTGCAATTTCCTGGAGAGCCTTGGAAACTCTTTGGGACTCATCTCAAGACAAGAAAAAACTTAATGGAGAAAGATCTAGACCTAAATGAAACAGTTCCTGTTCATGCTGGGGAGACCAGAAGCTAGCAATGATAGCAGAATGGGAAAGGAATGACTAGATCAGAGGAAGCTAGCACACAGGGGAGAAGAGGGAAGGTCTGAAGAAATGCTATTATTGGAGTTAGACAAGATTTTATCTTTTTTAATTACCTGCTTTATATTAGTGGCCCTGGTTAGAAGTATAAGGATGCTCATAAAATTCCATGATTATAGAGAAATTATTGATGGGATTGATAAAACTTTTTCTCAGTTCACTGTGCTTGTCAACTGCATAAAATTTGAGGAAAAGGAATTTGATATGCCAGGATATGTTAAGTTGACAGAACATATGTAATAATGAAGCTGCCAAAGTTGAGGGGTTTTTTTTAATAGAGGTATAAATGCTGGTGTAAAAAGCTTAAGTAATATCTTCATGTGTCCTATAATATGAAATGCTCTGTACAGTTCTGATTCTCCAGGCTTGAGAATCATGAATTCAAGCTACAGTGATACGAGGAAGGCTGGGATTGTTTAGTTATACAAAACAAAGTCTGAGAGCACATTTGCTTGTGTCTCTAATGATATTGATGCTAAACAGCAGAAAGGAGAGAACAAGTTAAGAAAAGAGAAGCAGTACAAAAACACAGTACTATACATTAGTTAAAAAAACCTCAGAAGAGTCATCTCTGACAGGCTATGACTGCCAGAGCAATCATATTTTGGAACAGACTTCTGGAGAGAGCAGTGTCAGCCCAAAATATAAGTAATTCTAAGACCATAACTCATCAGGCAATGTATAAAGAATAATGTGTGATGTCAGTGTTGGTTGGATTCAGTGACAAATCACATGATCCTAAACTTAATTTGGATGTTAGTGGTAATTTTCTCTTACTTTCTACAGGGAAAAACAGATGGAATATATGACATTGGCTAAAACTTACTTGGAATGTGGAGAACCAAAACTATCACTAAAATGTCTGATTCAATCAAAGGAGTTCCGTCTTTGTGCAGAACTGTGTAAAAAATTAGGAAAGGTATTAAATCCTCACCTTAACACTTTCCTTTTCCTACAGCTTTTTTTCCTCTCATATTACTCAGAAAGTAGTAGTATCTTTTTGTGTCGTGATAGTAGCTGAACTGAACAAGCTCTTCGAGCTGGGCTGTTCAAAAGGAATCATTTGTTAGAGAATAGGCAGAAGAGAAATGAGTGGAGAATGATGCAATTATGCAGGCTGGCTTTATTTCTTTGGCTTTCCTCAAATGTCATTATCAGTCATTTGCAGTCAAAAATCAGTGAATGACTGATGTCATGAAACTTAAGCTGTTGCTTCATTCAGTACTCTGATGATAGTGACACTTCACTGATTACAGCTATCTAAATGGAACCTTAAAACTTGGAAGGGTTAAACTGGTGTGTTAACAATATGTAATATTTTTTTATTTTCAGTGTGTTTCTACTAAAAGAATGTAAAGTAATCGCTCCTGAATATTTGAAGTTTCAGATACACTGTTAGGGTTCTCATTCTGCATTCACAACTGTTTTAATTTAGTACTTTTCATTCTGGGAGATCTGTAAATCAACAGAAGCATGTGTAGTATTTTCTAACAACAGGCAGAGCTGGGTGGATAAAACTATTTTGAAAAGCCTGTGTAATACCTTTCATTTTATACTTTAGTTTTTCAGAACACAAATATTTTGAAGTTTTTTTAAACAGTCTCTTCAGTTTTAGTGATGGTTACTTTAATATGTATTTGATTTTATTCAGATATTTTAATTACATTTTATTAAGGTGTACTTCTTTATGAGACACATGATGGATATACAAGATTTATTCCACTGATGTAGTTTTGACTGTTTACAGTGCTTCAGTTTCATTATTGAATTCTGCATTGCAGATGAAAGATGCTGCAATTTACTATCAGAAAAGCCAGTGCTACAAAGAAGCATCTGAATGTTATGAACTAATTGAGAAGTTTGATCTGGCCATCAAAATGTATTGCCAGGAAGAACTCTATGAGGAAGCAGCAAAGGCAGTTGAAAGGTATGTCTTGAAAGATGGTATTGGAAAATAATTCTCTTTTCCATTTCCAAATTACATATAGTGCAGCTGGTTCACTGAAAAATTTTCAGAAGGGTTTTGTCTGCTGACTTTTTTTTATGTAAATCCTTTGTGATGTACCTTTGGTAATGGTAACTGCTCTTCTGAATGATTAAAGCTTCTTTAATACGTAGAGATTGTTAAATCAAAAAAGTTCAAGCATTAAGGTCACCTTATCAACAAACAAGTTTATAAATCAGCCCACCAGAACACTCATGGAAATTTATCAGCATAGACACAAAAAACCTGCACTCCCACGTTTGTCATGAAAAAGATGATAACAAAAAGCTGATGATAATTTACTCACCCAACAGGAAAAAGTTACTCATTCTCAGCATGCAGGAAAGAATATTTCACAAAACCGGCTTAGGGGGTACTTTAATAATTTTACATCAGCCCTTAATAATTAATTACTGAATATTCTAAAGTGCATGTTATGAAAGATGCAACCAGGCATTTAGCTCAGACACTCAATAAGCTACAAAGTATATGCAGATAATACAACAGACTTGAAAGAATTATCTCTAAACTGACAAGTTTATGTAAATTTTACAGAATATTGAATATGTTGACCTGTGGAGAATTCACTGAAATTAATATTTTTTTATAAATAGAAGATTAACTCTGATAAAATGTGTTAAAATTACTTGTACATTGATTTGACAGAATGGAGAATGCTTCACTAATGCTGTAAACCTGGCAATCTTGTTTGTACCAGAAGTTTTAATAGTCTTGATTCTGACAGTCTCACGTTGAAATTAATTTCTTTCTTTACATCTCTTAAGATGATGTAATCCTATTTGCCTGGCAGGCATATCACATGAAATAGTTGGCCTTTTTGAAGGAAGGGCTTCTAGGGGCATCTATTTGTTTAATGTTTTTTTGTTTGGTTGGTTGGGGTTTTTTTTGTTATTGTTGTTTGGTTTGGGTTGGGTTGGGTTGGGTTTTTTGTGTGTTTTTTTTGTTTTTTTTTTTTTTTTTTTTTTTTTTTTTTTTTTTTTTTTTTTTTTGTTTTGTTTTGTTTTTTTTTGATTGGGGTTCTTTTTTTGTTTGGTTGGTTAGTTTGGGTTTTTTTGGTTGGTTGGTTGGGTTTTTTTGGTTTTTTTTGTTGTTTGTTCGTTTATTGGGTTTTTTTGTGTTTTGTTTTGTTGAATTTTTTTTTTATTACTACATATTATTGCAGTGGGTTTTTTGTCTCGATTTGTCATCTCTGGTAGTAAATTGATGTATCTGTTATTTTAGATATGAAGATATGCTGACTGCAAAAGGGCAAATGGTTTCCAAACTTTCCTGTACAGCAAATCAGTTGTATTTGGAAGCAGCTGCAAAGTACCTGAGTATGAACAGGACTGAGGAGATGATGCAAGTCCTCTCAAAGCTCGATATAGAGGACCAGCTTGAGTTTCTGAAGTCTCGTGGATGTTTGCACCAAACAGCAGACTTGCTGAAGAGGAAGAACCGCCAGGAGGAGGCTGCAAAGTTAATGAAACAGCACGGGTTTGCTCTGGAAGCAGCCAACCTCACGTCTGTAAAAGAGTTTCGAGCATCGTGTTTGCTTGCTGAAGCGCGTGCCAGGCTGAGTCACAGTTCAGAATTGCACCTGGAGAATGTGGAGAGCATCCTGAGAGAAGCCCTCGAACTTTGTGAACAAACTGGGCAGAAGTCTGGCGTTGCTGAGGCTGTGTTTTTGCAGGGAGCTCTGAAAAGAGACGTCATGAAGCTGAGCAACGCGTGCTGTCAGTTCCTGTCTCTGAATCACTCTGCTGGTGCAGTCGAAGCGCTCTTTACATTATGTTGCTGCAGCACTCCGGACCACAACATCCTCTTCATGGCAACACGTGCCTTAATGGCTCTTCTGAGTCTTGTTAGTGGTCTGAAGAAAGCAGCCACCAATGCAGAGAAAGATATGGTGAAGTTATGCTTTGCCTATTTTGGGATCGTCCCAACAGGTGACAGTTGCCAAGTGTCTCAAAATGAGGCTGAGCCCATTCTCAAGTTTTTGTTAGACAAGCAGAGTCTAAAAGAGAGAAAGGCAAAGGGTGATTTCTCAGTAAGCACGGAGAAAGTAAAATCAGCTTTGAAGCAGCACTTTTTAAGCAGGTTGTACTTTATCACCCGTGAGTTACTGAACCAGAGGTACCCTGATATTTGTAGGAAGTTCATTGTCGGATTGAACTGTGAGGATAAAACCTGTGAGGGTTACCACAGGCCCTTGTTGCGCCATGAAGCAAAGACAATATTTCAATGTAAAATGCATCTGGTGGCAATAAGTGGACTTTTGTTGGAAGCCATGTGCACTTTCCCTAAAGAGCTACTGAATCAGTTCAACAACTTTGAGGACATTTTGACTTCTGACAAATACGCATCCTGTAAAGCCCTCCTAGGAATATTTTTTCCTAATCATTTTCATTTGAGAATACTGTCTGAGAACCCAAAGGCATGCAAAGAAATACTGCAATTCAGTAGTATTATTTCCAAACCTTGCAGAGAGATGTTGAAGAAGTACATCACATTTAAATTTAGTAAGGGAGACGTTGCAGCCAGAAGAGAATCCACTGACTTGTGGCTAAGTGCCATGAAAGTTCTTATCTTATCTTCAGGATATCCTGAAGAATTTGAGAAACTGCTTTTTAAAGAAGAGGATGATTATAACAAAGAGTTAAAGTTTGTTTTGGCAAAGGAAAACAGCTCCTCAAAGAATAAAGGCCAGGGAGAAAAGACCAAAGGAATAGAGGGCAGACATGGTATGTTGCTACCTGACAAAAATGCCGAAAATGCAGGAAGAACACACTTGTGCTTCATTCGACTTCTTGAAAATTCACTTGAGCAATTCTATGTTCATAAGAACCCAGAAAACTGTAAAAGATTTTTTTTCCGTTTCATGAATGTCCTGATCAAGAAATGCACAAGATACCTGATTCCAAGCATAGGAAATACGGTGATGTTGTTGGAATTCCAGTATATTCTCTGTTGTGCCGTCCTGATGCGTCTCTCCAAGAACATCACTCTCTGCCTTCCAAAGAGTTACATTGCCCTCCTTCATTACTGGGAGTTTTTATTCAGACGCAAGGGCCATTACAAAGAACTTAAAGACACATTTTCTATCATACAGGAGTACAGACCAAAGGACACGAATGCAGCTGTGTACTACTTCAGGTCTCATCTCTGTTACCTAGCAGAAGTCTTGTGTGGCGTTCATGGAAGGTTCAATGTCCTCCTGGATGCATTCAGGGATCCCGACTGCATAACTTCGGGGGAGGCTGAGCGGACGGTAGTGCTGTGCTTAGTGATGTTACTGAATGCTGACCAGGTGCAGAGTTCTAAAGACAGATCCCTCTTACGCCACCTCTTTCCTGGAATCAAGACAATGCTGGAATCAATGAGAAAAGATACTCCCTCTAAAGTACCTGAAAGATTGCTGAGGGTTGTGGGACAAGTCAGTGATGCTACACAAGTGAGAGAAGTTGCTGCAGGCCTGCAAGAGCTGCTGACAGAACGAGATGAAGAGCACTTGGTTGACTGCCGCTGGAAGTGGGACACTGCCTACACTCAGGGGCATTCACCCATACGGGGCATCCAGTACGAACGCGTAAACCTTGACAGATTTATGAGCTCTTTGGATGAAACAGAATATGCTGATGAGCTGGAGGAGGAATTTGAAGAGGTTCATTGCTTAGAGGACCTAAAGGATCCCTTGGAAGTCATTGCACTCAGCAAGCAACAGAAGCAAGAGCAGAAAGCATCTGCTCAACGGCAGCTGTATCGTGTGTTCCATTTCATTTCCCTGTATGTGAAGTGGAAAAGGAAGGCCCGCTCCAGAGTTCATCCTGTTGCAATGAAAGAAGAGGAATTTTTATCAGAGGTATTCAAAAGAGCAGATATTGACCAAACCCAGTGTGACCTCTGTGGAGTCAGATTCATCCAGAGCTCTGAGAACTATTTCAGCCGGTCCGAAAGCATGGAGGCAGACACTTCTGAACCTTTGACACCAACAGAGAACAGCGGGGAAGAAAAGCTGCATGCAGAAGGAAATGCAGTTTCTGTGGCTAGTGAGGCCTACATGGAGCACAGAAACACAGAAGAACACACAAATAACCATGCTGCCTACAGACATTATGCTGAGTTTTTCAGAAGAAAGATAGATCCAATAATACATGATGGACTGGAAGTAGTGGAGGCCATTACAGAAAGGGGTTACACCCGAGACCATTTAGCCTATAAAGAAGGTTCCAACTTAACCCAGAGGAAAATCAAAGAGAATATTAAAAAAATTTCAGATGCAGTAGAGGACATCTATGAGAAAAAGACCTGGGCTAAAGGTAGGACCTTTCCAGTTTTCTTTAAACAATTTAATATGTCATTTTTTGGCCAAACTGCTAGACCGGACAAACCTCCATTTGAAAATCTTAATGTGGTCAAGAGAAAAGTATTTCCAGGTATTTCAGGTAGCTGAGGAAAAGAAGAACTGAGAGAGCTGGAAATATTGAAAATACATTCTAAACTCTTCCAACTTAATAAATTACATAGTAGAGGTAAAGTGAATAATAGTGAAGTTTTATAAACAGTAAAGTGAATTTTAACCACATGATCAGCTGTACAGTGTTCTCTGAACTTACAGTTTTACACAGTTTTACAATAACTTTGCAGTTTGACTGACAGGTCATCTTTACTACTTTTTCTATTGTTTCTACCATTTCCTATTTACTTCTGCCAGCCACAGTAATTTGGCTATGGAGGGGTAGCCTGGTAAGGAGTACTTGTAGTCTTTGACTAAGGATATCTGACTGTTCTGCCCTTGAACTTGTAATTTTTCTAGGGCTGAACAGAAGTGGATACTTAACTATAAATCTGTGGCGTATCAGGTACTCAAAGGCAATACTGGTAATGAAAAGTTTAGTAAATTATGATGCTTGAGATACATATTTTGATACTAGAATTTTTCCTCCTTTACATGCTTAAAGCACTATTCTATACTGATTTTTGCAAGCAGAATTGACTTAGTGGATGCATGGCCTAGAAACAAAATTGTTTGGTGTACTTGCTCTGGGAAAGTGACAACTTAAATCATAACATTGTTACTGGCTTCAGTCGTAGAAATCCACCAATCCTGTCAAGTTGTCATTTTGCCTGTGATGTCTGACAGTAGTGAAAAACTGTAGTATTTGATACGTTCATCAGCTCCGATGAGTGAAATACATTAAATTTGTAACTAAATGTTAGGTTGTGCTCTTCACATGTAAGCTTTATCTTTACTCCTAGAGGAAGGTTTTACATATGGAAGAAGTCCATGAAGTTTTGCTTATTGTTTACTTGACTTCCTCCTCAGTGAACCATGATTGTGATGAATGAGATGGATATAGTAGGCTTAATTAGGTAATAGTGGATTTCGTTACAACAATTGCTTGATGAATGTTACTTTGTTCTTCCACCCAGTGAAAATATATATACAGAAATTATTTGTCTCTGAGATTACTTTCCCCTCTCTTTATAATAGGCATTTTTCAGGTTCTCAGTGGTGCAGTTCAGCAAAGGCTGCAACATCTCAGGTCCACGTTTTACTTTGACTTGTATATTTCAGAGAGACAAAGAAAGTAAGGAACTTTAATACCCAAAAATAAAGTAGAATGTTTTCAGGATTCAGATGTAACTCAAAGAGGGCAGCACAAGGATGTAGAACTTCTCCTCTGATAGTGCTAGTAATGTTGATTGGAATGGGGAGTAATATATACATCACCTTCATCCACATTAGTGAATTATCCCCCATATGAGATCACTGGTGACCATGACTTCTGCGTTTGCAGCATCATCATCCAGCATAGCTCTGTGTAACTTCATTTTGTGCTTGACTTACAGCTGCTGTCTGTTTCTCAGCTAAGTGTTCTCACAGAATGTTAATTGTGCTCCATTTCAGCTGAAGAAGTAATAACCACACACGCCAACAAATTGGTTGGCACCATTGATGAGGCTCGCAAGTGGCTGAAGCAAATGGACTCTCAGAGAATAACAGAAGAAGGTATGTTTTTAAATTGCAGAGCTTTCTGTGCCCACTACTGTTCAGCAGTGGTCTCTAAGCATCACTTCAGTCTCCCAGTGGATATTCACTGACCTTTGAGGGGCACTCTGGAAAACGTGAGAAAACCAGGCTTTCCTCAGAGGCTGTTCAAAACAGAGCAGCTGATTGCAGGGTGTCCAGAGTGGAGCAAACTTTCTCTCTGGCTCTCAGTGGATCCCAGCCTGGTAAAGGATGCTTCTGTTTGCTTCTTTTATTTTCACTTCCATTTCTCTTGGTTTCATACCAAAAGTAGCATACATTGATGCAGTCTGTTGCATCACAGATCTCTGAGGGCAAGTATAAGACTTCATTGTGCCTCCTCGAATGTCCAGGTTTAAACATATATTTAGGTGGTGGGATTGCAACAATCTCAGAAATAGGCAGCAATGAAGTGATCATACTTACAAAATGGACTATATGTAAAGCATTCAAGTAGCTCAATTTTAGAAAAATTGGTTATGATAAAGCCTTGTGCTGTATCTTTGTATTCCAGCAGATACAGTTAGTAAGACTGGGGGTGCTCTTGTAGTCTCAAAAGCAACCTTATAGTCTTTCTTGAAAGTCAACAAGGAAATGTAGTGTCTGCTGAAACTGAATCTTGAGAGAGAGATGAGACAGGCAGACAAGTGAAAGGAAATAACAATAGAAACAGATTTTCAGTGTGAAAATTAATTATTAAGTGGCTTAGCAGTCACTGCTTCCTTGCAGAGCTCTTAAGCACATTGTCATATTAAGCTAAATACTTCTGAAACATAATTAGGCATATATGAATTATATTGTTGACATATAAAATAGCAATGACATAGCTTGTCAGGGTGTTAAGAGAAAAAGGTGTTGGGGTTTTCCATTCTGCATTAATTTGTTGTTTTTAATATAGGCTTGGTGCATGATAAAGACTTGGAAAATGAAGTGGAAGATGAAATCATGGCTTTTGAAGAACTTGTCCCTAAAAAACTCCCAAGGAAAAAAGGAAGACATGGGAAACTATAAATTGAAAAATTATTCCAGATGGCTATTTTATCCTCTTAATGATCTAAGTTTAGACTGAAATTTTAAAAAAATAAATAGAGGAATGGGATCAGAAATGAGAAGAGTCTGAAGAAAAAGAGCAACATGCTGTGTTTTGTTTTGGGTTATTTTAATTGTTTGTATTGTGCCAGAATAATTACCTATGTTATGATAATGTAATTGTTAAAACCTGTGACTGGACCAATTTCCTTTTAAACCTATGTGGTAGCTTAAAAGTAACAAAAGCCAAAGAAACAAGCAAGTAGGAAAAAAAATTAATGTTCTGGCTTATCTCAGGGGTATTTTTCCACTCACTCTTTTTATTCTTCTTCCTTGTAAACTTGCATCAGCATTCTTCTGAGCTGGAACCCTCAGAAAAATAGATTGAAAATTTCTCTGATTTTAAGAGTCTTGGTATGTTTAGAACTTTTTGAGTCTGCAGGTGAAATACTTACAGTATCCCTCTTTTCTATTTTTATATACAAGAAATCTCTAAACACATTCATATTTCTGACAGTGTATATTCTTCTAATTAGATAGGTATGAAAGTTAGGGGTTATCTTTTATTTGATAATGTTTTGATATAAACTTCTACCTGTACCAATTGAAAACGTGTAATCTTAATTTTAAAGAATGTTACACATTTTAAGTGCTTTGGGAGGTTTAATTTTAAGGTTTAATTGATACATTTTTGTAATGTATAATGTTTTTATAAAACATGTAAATTTTTAAAATCACTTGATCTTGTCTTATTTTTCGAATGCTTTCTGAAAGATGTATGTGATTGCATCAGTGAGATTTGTAAATTCCAGAGTATCAGGTAATTCTGATGGGATCTCAGTGTGTCCAGCATGCTCTAGTGTCCTGGTTTTGGTTGGGATACAGTTAATTTTCTTCTTAGCAGCTGGTATAGTGCTGTGTATTTGAATTCAGGATGAGAATAGTGTTGAGAACACACAGATGTTTTGGTTGTTGCTGAGCAGTGCCTACCGTAGGTCAAGGACTTCTCAGTTCCCCATGCTCTTCCAGAGAGCAGGTGAAAGAAGCTGAGAGGGAGCATGGCCAGGACAGCTGACCCCAGCTGGCCAAAGGGACATTCCATAGCATAAAACATCTTCTCAGCACATAAACTGGGAGGAGGTGGACAGGAGGGGCTGATCACTGCTGGGGAGGGGCTGAGCTTCGGTCGGGGGAGTGAGCAATTCTGTTGTGCATCACTGTTTTTCCTGGTTTTATTCCACCTCCTCTTTTTTATCTCTCTTTTCATTAAAATTATTATTATTGTCATTATTACTGCATTTTACTTAATTTCAGTTATTAAACTGTTCTTATCTCAACCCACAGGTTTTATCCTTTCTTCTGATTCTCCTCCCCATCCCACAGGGAAGGTTGGAGGGTAAATGAGCAGCTGTATGGTAATTAGTTGCTGGCTGGGGTTAAACCTCAACATGTAGTCTCCTTTAGTAACCTTTTTAATTAAAACATTTGTGTGTTAAACATAATTACAGTATTATTTGGTTGTTGAAATATTTTGCCTTTAAAAGGGTTCCTCTTTGTATACATAACAAATTGTTTCAATAATTACCTTTTGTCAAAAACCTAATTACTTATTATTATGCTCAGTGTTGTGGAAATGGGACATTTTACATGGGTAAAAATGAAATGCTGCTATAGAGCTATGTGGGTAGNATGGCTTTTGAAGAACTTGTCCCTAAAAAACTCCCAAGGAAAAAAGGAAGACATGGGAAACTATAAATTGAAAAATTATTCCAGATGGCTATTTTATCCTCTTAATGATCTAAGTTTAGACTGAAATTTTAAAAAAATAAATAGAGGAATGGGATCAGAAATGAGAAGAGTCTGAAGAAAAAGAGCAACATGCTGTGTTTTGTTTTGGGTTATTTTAATTGTTTGTATTGTGCCAGAATAATTACCTATGTTATGATAATGTAATTGTTAAAACCTGTGACTGGACCAATTTCCTTTTAAACCTATGTGGTAGCTTAAAAGTAACAAAAGCCAAAGAAACAAGCAAGTAGGAAAAAAAATTAATGTTCTGGCTTATCTCAGGGGTATTTTTCCACTCACTCTTTTTATTCTTCTTCCTTGTAAACTTGCATCAGCATTCTTCTGAGCTGGAACCCTCAGAAAAATAGATTGAAAATTTCTCTGATTTTAAGAGTCTTGGTATGTTTAGAACTTTTTGAGTCTGCAGGTGAAATACTTACAGTATCCCTCTTTTCTATTTTTATATACAAGAAATCTCTAAACACATTCATATTTCTGACAGTGTATATTCTTCTAATTAGATAGGTATGAAAGTTAGGGGTTATCTTTTATTTGATAATGTTTTGATATAAACTTCTACCTGTACCAATTGAAAACGTGTAATCTTAATTTTAAAGAATGTTACACATTTTAAGTGCTTTGGGAGGTTTAATTTTAAGGTTTAATTGATACATTTTTGTAATGTATAATGTTTTTATAAAACATGTAAATTTTTAAAATCACTTGATCTTGTCTTATTTTTCGAATGCTTTCTGAAAGATGTATGTGATTGCATCAGTGAGATTTGTAAATTCCAGAGTATCAGGTAATTCTGATGGGATCTCAGTGTGTCCAGCATGCTCTAGTGTCCTGGTTTTGGTTGGGATACAGTTAATTTTCTTCTTAGCAGCTGGTATAGTGCTGTGTATTTGAATTCAGGATGAGAATAGTGTTGAGAACACACAGATGTTTTGGTTGTTGCTGAGCAGTGCCTACCGTAGGTCAAGGACTTCTCAGTTCCCCATGCTCTTCCAGAGAGCAGGTGAAAGAAGCTGAGAGGGAGCATGGCCAGGACAGCTGACCCCAGCTGGCCAAAGGGACATTCCATAGCATAAAACATCTTCTCAGCACATAAACTGGGAGGAGGTGGACAGGAGGGGCTGATCACTGCTGGGGAGGGGCTGAGCTTCGGTCGGGGGAGTGAGCAATTCTGTTGTGCATCACTGTTTTTCCTGGTTTTATTCCACCTCCTCTTTTTTATCTCTCTTTTCATTAAAATTATTATTATTGTCATTATTACTGCATTTTACTTAATTTCAGTTATTAAACTGTTCTTATCTCAACCCACAGGTTTTATCCTTTCTTCTGATTCTCCTCCCCATCCCACAGGGAAGGTTGGAGGGTAAATGAGCAGCTGTATGGTAATTAGTTGCTGGCTGGGGTTAAACCTCAACATGTAGTCTCCTTTAGTAACCTTTTTAATTAAAACATTTGTGTGTTAAACATAATTACAGTATTATTTGGTTGTTGAAATATTTTGCCTTTAAAAGGGTTCCTCTTTGTATACATAACAAATTGTTTCAATAATTACCTTTTGTCAAAAACCTAATTACTTATTATTATGCTCAGTGTTGTGGAAATGGGACATTTTACATGGGTAAAAATGAAATGCTGCTATAGAGCTATGTGGGTAGCAGTAGTAATTTTCTATTGCTTTGTAAAAGTCTCTTTCCAGGTGTTTCTTCTTAAAGAAGTCTTACTGCTCAAGCAAGCATTTAGAAGATACTTTAGAAACATGCATTGATGGAAAATGTAATGCACTGTATAGAAGTCACGAATTAAGAAAGCTGGATCATTAATGTAAATTATTTGGCTTTGTTTTCTGTAATGATGGTTATTTTGCAGAAACTTTCCTGATTAGTTTCCCAGCATCACTATTGACATGTGTGGCAGTAAACACTACCTAAACTTTTTAAGGACAATTAGAATTTCAAAATCCTTGCTGGCCACATTTTAAAGATTGAATTATTACACCCTTTCTTTCTCGTAATGGAAAAAAACCAATTTAAACATCATCACAAAATACCAAGCAAAAGAGAAACAAAGAAAAAGAAATAACAACAGAAGTTACCAAGAACTTAATCTCAGGTACCTTTCCTTGGAGCAGGGACCTGTGATTCTTGATGTGGTTCCATGCAACCCACTGTTTTTTCTCTGAATTTGAATCAGCACTCCCAGATGGAACTTATTTCAATAACATATGAAATACTGACTGCTAGACAAAAATAATGGCAATTCAAATTTCAGAGCTTACAGTTTCAGAGATAATTAGGTCAAGATTTCAATAATGTTCAAGCAGAAATGGGAAATCTAGTTGGATCTCCAGACCAATAAGGGATTTTCCCCTGTTCTGGTGTGCACAAATAAACATGAACCTTCCTTTTCCATGGCAGTCTCTTCAGATAATAGTGATCTCAGTGCATTAATCCTATTTACATGTTACATTAGCAAAGTGAGTTTGTCCAGATATACCCTTGGATTGTGGGAGTTTTTTGTCCTGTTTTTTTCCTTATTTTTTCCAAAATCTTTTTCACCTCTGGTGGAAGCCACCACAGTGTTCTGGCACCAGCTAATGCCTGTGACTCAAAGGGCTTAAGACCCACGACAGGTGCCTTGGTATGTGTGAGATGCATATTGCACTGAAACCTTGGAACTAAGCAGTGGATGCAGGCTGTCGAGCTAATCCACCCACTTCTGCCTGTCTAAGCCATGTTGAAAAGAATTTTGAAAAGGCTTCAAAAGCTCAGAAACTGGTGACTTAAAATTTCTCTCCCTGGTGATACAAAAATGACAACTAAATGAAAAAGAAGAACAAACTATTTGCTGCAGTTGGAAGATGGGGTGTGCGGTCCTAAAGATGGTAAGTCTCCAAATTTCAGATTCCCCAAGGAAAAATATATCTTGCTTGCTTGAACCTCACATTAATACAGAGGACCATGTGGCAAGTGATGTGTACTTTTCACCTTTTCCCTTTATTTCTCTTAAAAGTATTTTTTCATTATACTGCCCACAGTTTTATTCCAAAACACTTTCCTAACAGTCAGCTGTTACAAACTGACTCAGCAAATCATTTAAACACTTGCCATTTTTAAGCACTGCTGTCATTCCTAAAGGGAAGCCTTTTACCCCTGTACTTACTGAAAACATAAGAGGAAAGAAATCGTCTTATCTCAGTTTTCCTGCCAGAAATTGTCCTATCTCTGTTTTCCTGCCAGAAACCCCTGTGACAGTATTTGCTGAAAACCAATTAGGAAGCACCCTTCCATACATGAAAGGGACCACAGCTGTTGCTACTGAGCTTCAGCCTTTTTTTATTGGAATATTTAGAAAGTTAAATACAGAAAAGAAGAACTAAAAAAAATATAACCAGCAAGAACAAAGTGGCAATTAAATAATAATAGACAGGGACACTACTGTATTTCACTGAAATGGCTATTGCTGATCAACACAGAAAGGGTATAGACCTGCTGGAAGGAGTCCAGAGGAATGAAGATTATGGGAGGGCTGGAGCATCTCCCCTGTGGAAACAAGTATAAGAGTTGAGGTTGTTCAGCATGGAGAAGAGAAGTCTTCTGGGACACCTTGGAGTATCTTCTGCTACCTAAAGGTGTCCTACAAGAGAGCTGGAGAGGGACTTTTTACAAGGACATGTGAAAGGACAAGGGGGAAATGCTTTTAGCTGGCAAAGGATAGGTTTGGTTTAGAGATTAGGAAGAAATGCTTTACTGTGAGGATGGTGAGGCACTGGCATAGGTTGCCCAGAGAAGCTGTAGATGCCCCATCCCTGGCAGTGTTCAGGGCCAGGCTGGATGGGGCTGTGAGCAGCCTGGTCTAGCTTAAGGTATCCCTGTCCATGGCAGGGGGGCTGGAACTACATGATCTTTGAGGTCCCTTCCACTCCAGACTCTACTATAATTCAGTTTTCATTGCAACCTTCACACCTACACTTACACAGCAAGACCCAGAGGCACCTTGGTATTAGATTTATGGCATGTCTGTCTGTTAGCTCATAAGTCAGAAATGTATTAGCAAAGTACCAGGCAACACCTCTAGTCTTTATCTTGCTGTGGTAGATGGCAGAAATGTTGAGTATCTTCCCCAATGCTCTCTGTAAGAGCTGGTGTGGTGGGGAGTGGAAGAGTTTGCACACTTTGTTTTGTGATTTCATGACTACATTTGTACACCAAGATTTCTGACTGTACACATACTCAGCATTAATGTGAAGTACTTAAAGAGTCAGATACCTAAACACTAAAGCAGTTGAATTGTCAGACTAATAACCATTACAAATAAGTGTTCTGAGAATCAGAGCATTTATTTCAGTTTTCTGACATGGGCTTCTGTAACTGTTTTCAGCCTGTCATCTGAACATGGTATATGCATGTGCACAGGTAGTGTCTGTTCATACTCTGTGTTGTGTTTATCCTGCCTTGTTGCAACAGGATGGGTTGTAGTGTCTTGGAAGCCTGATCATTCTGTGCTGCTTGATCTATGGAAATAGTTCCAGTTTCTTTGGAAAGAAAGAAGAAGGTAGGAGATTGTGGTAGGAGATTATTACCTCCTTACACCCCATCTTCTGCTTAGGCCACACACAGAGTTTCATGCTTTAAAGGTGTATTCAAATACAGTGATTCAAATAATGTTGATAGTCTAGACATTCAGAAGTTACTTTCATTGGTCTTCTGATCAAGTGGTTTCTAAACTGCCCTGTGTAAACCAGTGTTGAAACTTTAGGAAACAATTGACAGAATTAGGTTGCCTCTTGAACATTCTGCAGGCAAATAAATAATAGTGATACCAGAGAGTAGTTTTCATTAGGTCTTGTAGAACCAAATCTCTTCTGTGAAGGGGTGAGTAGATCTTTACTGAAGCTAAAGTACATGAGTTTAGTGCTATATACCTCTCTGTACAATTAATTGTAGAATTAGTGGTCTTGTACTACATTAATTGTAGTTATGGACCGGGTCTGTAAAACTAGAAGAGCCCTTGAACACAGAGTACCTTGACAGTATGTTGAAGCAGAGTAATTCAGGTGCCTAATTTCTATGGAGAAAGTTGGGTTCTTCATTATGGTTTACAGAGCAAAAGAGCACTGAGCCGAAAGGTGCTGGTGATCTAAAATGGTGTTTCAGATGTCCAAAGATGTGCAGAAAGGAAACTGCTGAATACAGGCGAGTTACAGACCCTCAGTATCACTGGAACTTTGACTGGGGAAGTCTGGGTGAAGGTGTGTCTGAAGTGTGGAGCATGGAAACCTTCAGGCATCTCCCTGTCAGAAGAATAGTTCACTTTCACCGGAGACAGACAGAAAAAAGTTTGCTTGGAGGAATACGTGATGAATACTTATGTAACAGCTGAGTGGCTGGAATACCTCTCTAGGCTGCTGAGACAGCCAGGTTTCAAACTCGGCCCTCCCAGGAGGATGCTCTAAGCCATTGGATGCCAGTTTGCCTAGAAAACATTCATTGCAGCTGCTGCTGAAGGTGCAGGATATTTTGGGGCCAGAGAGAGAGTGGAAGTGGGACCCATTCAGGAAGGAAATATATACATTCGAGTTGCAGGTGTCAACACAGTGAAAAAAATCCACCAGATCCTGGAAGGGGACCTGCGCCTCCAGTGCTGTTGGTGCCTGGTTTCCAGGGCAGGGTTGAGCACCCTTTCTTTGACACATGGCTGCTGTATTCATTATGCAGTGAAACAGTTTCAGTAGGAGAGGTGGGATTGCCAGCAGCCCCCTGACCAGGCTCATCACTGCTGAGTGACAGGTGGCTGTGGAGTTAAACCCGGCTCTCCTGTTCCCTGGGAGAACACTTGGATTCAGGAGCTAGTCAACAGTGACTGTTTTATGAAGATGCCCATGGTATGCAAGAACCTTAGGGAGATCTTTACTGAACTGAAGTAGATGATGAGAAAGAGCTGCCTCTTTTCTGGATCCTGGTTGGACTTGAGGGGTAAGTGACATGCTGAGCTACCGTGTTTGTCAAAACGTGGCAATTCTGGGCATATAATGGAGGTACAGGGTCAGACCAAGTGTGGCGGAGACCGGGATCTTGGGTTTGCTACTGGCCAATGGTTAATCCCACCCATTTTCTTCTGAAGCCCTTTCCTTCCCCTGGTCAGTCTGCTGCTGTGTAGGGTCAAGTTCAAAGTGACATTGCCTTCAAGGTAAGGAATGCTGCCTCCCAGGCCATCCCCATACTTCCCCATACATTCCCATACTGCCCTTTGTCCCTTAAATGCAGATACTAACATTGCTCACTTAACTCCATCAGTTTTAGAGTTGGGAGATCTTGGGGCAGCTGGTGCTTTGCAATCTTGTGTGATGATCTTTCATTGGAGTAAGTTAGCAGTGCTATTGAATTTATTTGAACCATGATTTTTAGGCAGATATAAAGCACTTAAATACTTAGTTTTAACAAATCATGCAGAACCATATTTTCCACAGTTGCTGGATAAACATGGTCAAGTTTCCCTAAAAGATGCACTTTGAGCAGTTAACAAGGAACTCTTGGCTAGAGACCTGCATAAAGAACAGAAAGATCAAGCTGAAATAAACAAGTGCCAAAAAAACAGTTTCCAAGTTGCTCTGCTTGTCTCTGTAAATAACATGCCTGGGTAACTCTCACTTTTTCTTGACCCTATCACTTTGACTGTCTCTGCTGTTCAAGCCAATGTTACTCAAACAAGATTAAACACCAGCTAATGGGAAGGAATTTCCTGATGTTACATTCACGGTTTGTCACCATTCTTTACTTTTGCTGGAGGAGTCTGATGTTTAAAAGAGGAATAAACTTGTAGTACAATGAACTGTACCTGTGAGCTGGGGTATTTATAGCTCTATGCAGCAGTCTGGTTGCAGGGGCGAAGAAAAGGCTTTGGTTGTTGTGTGGAATATGTTTTGCATTGTGAATTCAAATTAAGTTACTGTTTTTTACTGAACAGTGAATATTGATATGGAGAGGGGATTTTTTTCCTATATCCACCACCAACCTAAGGACAGAAGTCCTTCTTTATGGCCTCACCTTGCCCACTTTGTGTTGTCCAGTTCATAAACTGCTAACTCCACCTGTTTTTTGCTGGAGGAACTTCTTTGAAGTTCTTGTGGCTTGTGAATTGGCAAGATAAACATGATGAACTTCACCCTTTTCAGGACCTAGGTTAGACAATCCACTTTGTTTGGCAGGAGCTATAACTCTCTTGAGCAGCTGTCAGGATTGACTGAATCTTGTCCAAGGCTGGGGTCACCACTTGGGACTAGTCACCATTCCCCAAATGAAAAACATTTTCTTCTAGGTGTAATGAGTTTTTAATAGGAACTGTAATCACCTAGTAATTTAGCCTGGGCCTCTAATTGGAAACAGTGATGCATGTGCTTGTCTGACTGAAGCCTTTTGATTGAAATTGCTAAAGCACAATCTGAAGAAGTTGTGTCCTTATGGAAAAAAGGACACAATCTTTCCAGGTTCAAAGTTGTAGTGTGGGCCTCCATTCCCATATGCCTTCTAACTAAACTGGGGTGAGAAAGAAAACGCCACATCTTGTCTGATGCTTATCTTCCAAATTGTCCCAAAATATGGTTCTTTAACCCATTGTGCATGAGGTCGTTCCACACACAGAGTCGAGGTATTTATTTACAGTTCTGCACAGAAAGGAGTGCTGGGTGGCAAATCCACAAAGCCATCATGGTGGCTACCAAAACTTTTCATTGTCTATACATTTTAGCAAACAAAGGCATTAATGTCGTTTCAAGTTACACAGTTCTCATTAATTAGTATTCTGTCTTCTGTTGGTTGAGTCTCTCACTTCTTATGCTGATTAGTCCACGTGCTCAATTTTTCTCTTCATTTAGTTGGTTTCTTGAGTCAGTGGTCATGAACTCCCCCTGCCAGAATTACCTTTTCCCACCCAGAGCTCATTTCAGCACAGTTGCTTGAGTTGGCTTATTAGTTTCTTGTTTATCTTGGGAGTTTTTCCAAATGTCCTTGTGGACTGTAAGTTCTGCATTCTTTGTGTCTACTGTAGTAGTACATCCTTCTCCCCTAAGTCTGAGATCATTGAAATGTTCAAGCCCTAAATCTTAACAAGGCAATTCCACTAACAAGTAATTTACCTTTCTAATGCCTGAACATCACAGCCAACCTCATTTTGTAATTAATTCTGCTAAGATTACTAAAAAAATTACCTGAAAATTGGAATAAAATTATCTACCTAATTTGATTGATAGATAGACTATCATAGGTACTTGGGGGAAAAATAGTTCCTTTGACCGTTAAAACTGAAAAAACCAAACTTTTCTCTTTATGAAAGCAGCAATATCCAGAGTAGGAATGAGGTTGGGATGTTTTTGAAGTTCAGAGTTTCACCTCAGTGATAAATGAGACAACATTTCTCTTTTTTGTCAAAATGTCAAAAACCATTTTCTTGTTTTCTCTTTCAGCAGCATCTCAAGACCAGATCTTGAGGTCTGGACTAAAATACTGTCTGAACACAGGTTTTGATATTCTGCTTAGTTACTCATGGTGCACAATTTTGTTTTCCATGACCAAACTTCCCCCCAGTTCTCATACTGCCAGATCCGCCAATTTAGAATTGTTGCACAGTTGTGGGCTTAAAGCCATAGGATAGCATTGTGGGTTTAATGAAATTTGATGTTTTCTTATATACCTTTATTTCCTGAGTCTTTTCGAGTGTCTGCAGCCAAATCTAGTTTTCCTCCCTATCCAGGAGTACTTGATTTATTGCTTTCTTTAAAAGAAACATAAAATCTGAAGTGAACCCTTCCTTCCAGAAGCCAGGTATTAAATACCATTTGGCCATAAGACTAAGGATTAAACCTCAAAATTTGGAAATAATGGAGCATATGACTGAATTGGACTGTTTGTGACAGGGAGAAGATGAAGAAAAATAGTCTTTATTGTCGGATATCCTCTGTTTCTTTCCGTTCCTAATAGGTAGGGTGATCAACAGTGAACACCATGTGGGATTTTACAGCAGCTTTTTAGTCATCACCAAATAAAATGGGCTGTAGAAGCCTCTTCTTACACAGGGGATTAGCTAAGAAGCAATGTCATATTTCAAAATGAAGCACTTGGGCAGTGGGTGTGTGTGGAGGAGAAAGTGGGATCATGCTGTAAAAAGTGCTCACATTTTTAGCCAGACAGCAGTTCTGCAGCAAATAAAATCTCTCTCTCCAACAGATGGAGGAGAGGTGAGTGGGAGGGAAGTTTGGAAGCGCACTTTGTCATTTCTGTTCGCTCACTGCTTCGTCTGCAACGGAGAGTGCATGAAATACCAGTTGATAAAAGGGTGGATTAAAAAGTGTAGCAGCATCAAGGAGGTACAGGCAACTCTCCATGGAGCAGCTTCCATCTGGGACTGTCAAAATGCTTTACAAACACCAGACAGCTGAGCTTTGTGATATCCCAGTGGACAGGTATTGATCATTCCTATTTAGAGATTGAAGAAATTCAGGAATAAAGAGTGCATGACAAGATTTAGGTGCAAAAGAACATTGATTTCTAGGGCTGGACTTCATGCTACTGTCATCTTCTCCTTCCAGTACAGGACCTCACTCCCTGTATGTTGTTCAGACTTTGACTAGCTGCCTGGATTAGCATGGACAATTCTGCCTCACCCAGCCTCCCCTGGAATACACTGCCATTTGCTTTCCATGATCAGGCTTAATTTACCTGCCATTTTCATTAGAACTGATGACTTTAAAACTCTCCTGGAAAGCAGATGTTTTCATCTGAAAATGGCAGGGAGAGAATCACGAAGCAAGAGTATCTGTACTGTTTCCACCTGCAAAATTTTACTTATTCATCCGTCAACATTTCTTTTAAATAGGGGGGAGGGGGAGTGAAAAATTACCTCTGAAATTTTTTGCAATATAAATTAATTAGTTTTTGCACATTTCCTCAAAAAAAGGGCTGCTATTTTAAAACAAGGTCAAACCCACAGTTATGTGAAGATACATGTGTTCAGGTGAAATGTTAAAACATGAGCTCAGAGGGAGCTGTAAGTTCTGCTGCCCCTGCACTGGAAGGAACTGCACTTGCACCCCGCATAAGTGCTTCTAAACACATCTTAATCTTATTTATACTTAAGGAAAAGTGGAGTAAACAGGAAAAAAAATCAGGTTACTTTCATTGCCATAAAGGGAAAACAAGCCAAACCAGAGTCAGATTGTTCAGGCATTCAGGTTTCAATGTACAAGCCGAGGTGTACTTCCTGAACTACTCTGACCTTCTGACCTGTTCATCCAGTCAGAAACCAAAACAGGGATGTTCTCTTGCCAGTTGGACCGAATTTTGATACTATTGAAAAGAAGGGTGCAGGGCAATGAACCTTGTTTGCTTTCTCAGGTTCTAGAAAGTGTTTATGGCTGGGAGAATGTCTCTGTGCATAGGAGGATTTCCTAAGCTGATGTTCTCAAATGTTAAGATTGATTGCTGTTTTCCAGCCTGAGGTGATTCTGACTGTGTTGCACAAGGATCTGGTGTTCTGGCTGATGGATTAGGTAACCAAAACATGGATTCATCCCCTGGGTTTATGCTTTTGAACTATTGATATCTCAGATCAATCTATTTGTTCCTAAACCGAGGTAACAAAATGCATTCTGTAAATGTCTGAAATTCATCATCTCACTATATTAACAATTGCTAACTATTTATATAATTGCAAACTATTTATATCTTCAATGCTGACTCATATAGCAAGGTATTTCACTGAGGCTGAAAGGGAAATGACCCTGCATCTTTTCCAGCTGATTTGTCATTTCGTTTTTTCGTCCCTCTTTGGGGATCTCTGTCCTACTTTCTGTCACACATATTAGCCTTGGCTGATTGATATGACAAGATAAAGAGCCTTGAGCAAAGCCAGCCTTATAAACATTAATAGAGAATTATTTTGCTTCATGTATCAGGAAAATATCTTAAGCAGAATGAAAGAGCATTAACTGACCCATTTCCAGACTGAGTTATGAGTAGGCTAACAAAGAAACTAAAATATATGTTTGCTGGTTTATTTTTCTGCCTTGGTATGAAAAGACAGAATAGAACAACAGTGGCTTCAACAAAGACATGCAACTGGGCCTGCTGTCATGAATATTTTCTACTAAAATATGTTTACTGCTTATGTCCTGAATATTGCCACGAAAATGTGTATTGCAGATTATTTATGAAATCCTGGTAAATTATGCAGAGGAAAATGCCTGTATTTGTTGTCAGTCACAGAAGTCCAGTCAGTGCAATAGGTGAAATCGCCTCTTGTGATTTGGTGCGTAGGATTTGCTGAAGGAATAAATTATATGCTTTTTTCTGCATGAAAAGCTAAATTCAATACAAGGACCATTAGAACTTGGCAACTTGATTGGGTGTTGAAACCTGGGTTGAAGAGAATGTACAACCTAATGACAAACCTTGAAGAGGAGGAGTTAACCTCCTCTGCTTCTAGATGTCTTGAAGGACATATGACTACAAAGAAGTCTTTATTCAAATAGTTTTAACTTCAAAATTTAATTCAATAAATGTGTTGTTATTATTCATAGTATTCCATGTAATTATATTTATTTGTGTAAAGTAACCAAGTTTTTGCCTATTATATATAATTGGTACTTCCATCCAAATTAGTTTAACTCAAATCATGAATAGAAAGGAATCCCCTTAGAAACAAAAAGCATTATCTGCCTTTTTCTAATAGAATACAGTCTAACAATTAAGTTACCTAATATATGTTCTTCTAGTTACCAAAGAGAAAAGGTACCAAATTTAGTAAAAACGCCTCACTTACTTGCAAAACAACATGCCTTAATAATTGCTAAAAGTGAGAATCAATCTTCAGAAAAATAACTAAGTATAACCAATGTGAGATAAGAATAAAACCACATTTTGAATCAGGATGTGTTCTTTGCTGAACTAAATCATGTTAAAATTAGCTTTTCCAGCCTTACCCATATGTTACCTTTCTCTTTAAGCTCTTGTAGGATTTCTGTGCATTTGATGATAGCTGCATTTGTGAGTTTATTATCTTTTTTAGGTTTTCTTTTTGGTATCAGTTGAGTAATGAACAATTAATAGATGACCTCAAATGATGTGCAGATCTCAAATGTACATCTTTCTTTTCTGTTTAGTGAAGGCAAATTAAGGCAAATGTGTTCAGTGACTGTGTTAGGCACTCAAATGCCTGGTGCTTGGCTCCACAATGAAATCCAAAATCTTCTGTTCAGAAATGTATACAGTTCATGTGGAGAGTAAAACTCTTCAGGATGAGATCCAGTGCAGCCATTACACTTACTTTATGAGACCAGCTAAAATATGCAGCTGCCTCAAGCTGGGCATATGGAAATAATGGAGAGAAGAATGGATCTCTGCCCGAGGTTCTCTGGTGCCTGCGTGGGATCCATCTCTCTGAGACACCTCCTAAGCTCCATCTTGAAGAAGACAGTGAAATGGTGGGAGCATTTGTACACAAAATGGTAGCACAAAGAGCCCTTTCTCACCCAGAATATTCAGCCCATCGATGTCTCCCCCTCTGAGACCATAACACAAAGCCAAACTGCGTGCAAGGCTCCCTCTTAAGCCTGGTCCTTTCACGTAAACAGTCACTAAGGGACTTCCTGGGTGAGAAGGTCAGGGGGTCCAGGGACCAAGATCTTGCTGCCCAGTGCTGGGGTGGTGAAGCCTGATCACCTCTCTGTGGTTATGAATTCTGCTCTAAACAGCTTCTGGAAAAAACAAAAGTGCTGAGAGAACTTAGGTGTGGATGAGGAGAGGGGAGATGATTAAGAATGTGATTTTGGTTTGGTGAACTTAAGTCTCATTTCTGTGACTTTCAGCTCCTTCTTAAGTCTAGTCCCTGGTCACTCCTCTGGGAGTTCAGAAGTAAAAGAACGGGCTCTGCTTTGTTTCTCAGCACATGAATACTAATTGTTTCCCTTTGGATTTATGCCATGTCATCTAATATGCAGTGAATAAACAAAGCTGTAAGTCATGTGCAATCATCCCCAACCTACTGGAGTTATTAACAGCACCCACTCATGGACTTTTTAACAGAGATTCATCTTTCCTTTAAATTCTCTCTTGGAAAAGTGTCCATAAAATACCCCAGGCTCAGATAGACTCTGTTCTGAAAGAATTCTTGTTTAAAACTTTCAGTATTTACCACAGCATGATTCTCTCTAAGTTGTCCTCCTTTGGAGTGCTTGCTGAGCATTCAAAGCTGATAAGCTGATAATATTGCCTCCAGAAATTTTCTGTGCCCTTGCAATATAGTTGCTTGTATTACTGTAACACAGAAATGTGATTGAAACCTTAATATTTTTATGTCTAAAATAAAATAATTCACATTACTGCCTTAAAACCCCCCAAATTTAAAATCTAAAGCAAGAATTTGTTGACATGGTGCTGCTCTTTCCCTTATCAGCTCTCCGGGGAGGTAATTTTTTGTTACAATTTTGATTTTCAAGTGCAGTTTGCACTCACCACAGGACATGAAGCACTGAGTAGACTGAAGTAATGGGTGTAGCTTCCTTAAATCTTCCAGTGGAAAGGGCAAGGGAACAGCCAGTCTGCCCTCTTTTCAAAACATAATATTAAAAATGGTTCTGCACAGACTGAATTCAGTTCCTCAGCTCCAATTCTTGGGAGTTTGTGACACATTGGCCAGTACTGATGTATGACCAATGTGTGCATTGCCACACTTATGATCTGTGTATGTAATACACTCTGTATTTAAAAACACCTGAAACTCCAGATACTCTCAACCAGTTACTTAAAGAGGTGAAATTTATACATGGAATACCCATTTTCTCTTTAAAGCTTAGAGTCTCTACCTTTGTCCCTAAAATGAGGAAAATTATCTATAAAAGATTCTCATCTGCTTGGTTTAAGCAGACAGACTAGGAGTTTTTACATCTTTAGTTAAGGCTTACTCTCTCTTTTATTCACATTTGATGGAAAACTCAGTAGATAATTCTAATTACTCAGATACAAAGATGGAATATTGCTCTACATCTACAGTTTCACACAAATGTCTATGCCACATTTCAGCATCAGCTTCTTGTAAGGGAAATGCACCCTTGGAGTGTGTTTCACAGTCTTATGGTGATCTTCAGCACAGGCATGGGAGGATAGAGCCTGGCTAACAACTCTGATCAAGTTTTCCTTGTAAACTTCACTCCTTTCTCTAGGAAACCCGTAAGACAGATGCTGTATTTGTGTCTTGTTAAGTAAATAGAAGACATAGCTGGTGAGATGTAGGATTTTTCATTCAGATTAGCTGGCACATACTATCCCCAGGGCTTTGCTGGTGATGTGAAGAAGTTGCCTGGGTAGCAGAATATTGTCCCCAGGCTCCCAGACTGAAAGCAAGTACAACACTGCAGGCCTGTTTCTAATAAACACAGAGGGATTAGAAAGTGATTGCTTACTTTTAACTGCTTCATTTCTGCTTTCTTGCTTGAGAGAGATTTATGGATCATTTAAGGGAGGGAAAACATGTTTGCAGGGGACAATTTAGAAGTGGACTTCAATTTTTGGCGACTTTGCATGTTTCTTAGACAAACTACTGCTTAACTAGATGGAGTGATGCAGACAACAGGTGCTCACTGCATTGTGGTGCCTTTGTTTGAAGTGAGGTGTCACATGGGCTTTTGTGAAGTGATCTGCAGTGGATCTAAGATGGCTTTAGAAAGACTGAATTTTTTTCATATGGAAATGGCAACGGGTTTTTCTTTCCTCACTTTTTCACCATTAAAATGTCAAAACTAATTTTCCTTGGTTTAGACAGAGAATGTCAGGAACAGTGGAAAAGGAGAAAAGTATAAATTAAAGGTTGTAGCCATCTGTAACCATAACAATAAATATCATTGTCTGTTCAGTTAATACTTCATCCATGTCTGCTGCCTGAGAAGACTGAAAAAGCATTCATGTCAATGCACAATTCCTCATTATTCTGCATGTACAGAAGAATTTCATCCCTTTCAGCAGGAGGAAAATTGATCTAGTCTCAGGTCTTTGAATTCAAAGCAGTTTAAAATCTTGGCCTAGCTCTTTAGGAATGAAATTTGAGTGGAGGTCTGGTAGAAAGATGGTTTTCATCTCTTGCAAAATGGCTAATTTAACTCTGTAACAGGTTATTTCTACAATGGTGCACCTACATTAACTGTTTCAATTTGAATCTCCCTTCAAAGCAAGACATTAAAAATAGCATTGGGTAGACCAGTAGAGAATGAGCTGGAACACAGATCTGTGTCAGGGAAGGAGGGACAGAAAACTTTTACAGAATATCTTATGCCAAATTCTGTTCCAACAAAATGTCTCTGAGATAGGGGCAGCTCTGATCTGCCTGATCTGGGAGGTGGAATGACGGATTGTGCCCACACCATTTGATGTGTGAGTTCATTATGTGCCTGAAGGACATGTGGCAGAGGACAGGCAGAGTCCTCTAGTCTGAGTAAGCATGGTTTGGGATGCCCCTCAAATTTTTCTCCACTTTCTTTAACCACACCATGAGGAGAGGGGCAAAACTGGAATAAAATAATCTTTCTGCCATGTGGCTGTGTGCTAAAGCACCATATCCATCAAAAATCCTAACAAAGTACCTAACTGCCTGTTGTTGCCTTTTACATATTTCTCCTTTACTTGGGTATGAGTACACTGGCAACCATATAGAAGCACTTTTAGTACTTCTGCTTTCTCTGGGGTTCATTAGGGCCAGTGGAAAATCACACACTTTCTCACAAATTTTCACCTTGTTCAGTTATTGTGTCTCTCTTGCACTCTTGTTTTGAAGGCTAAGTCAGGAAAGCAATGAAATTAATGCATAAAGAGCTCAAAAGCTTATAAATAATTTATTACATCATACTGGCCTAGGAAACAAAGAAAATGCTATCAAAAAAAGGTGACAAGGCTTTTAAGGTGTTTTTCTGAAGAGTCAAAATTAATGCCATATGCTCATTTTATGTGTTGTCCTAAGATTGACAGTGTGTCTGTGCTGTTGTCCCTAGCAAAAAAACCAGTGAGATTTAAGTGAGTTTTTTTGTGAGCAGGGGAATGAATCAATCCTGGTTTCCTATGAACTGTCCTTTGCCTCCAGTCTGTTGTCTCTTCCTTTAAGCTTTCCTCCAAATTTGAATCATTTCAGCCCTTCCCTATGTGCTGTTGATGCAGCAGCTGTCGATGGTACCCCAAAAAGCAGGGCCAGGGCTAATGGGAGGCTGCCCATGGCTGATTACACATGTTCTACTGCCACTTGGCTGTCAGCAGTTGCATATGTGAAGAGCAGCTAACATCCTGCTTGCTTTGCTCTTGTGAGGGAAGATAATTTGGCTCGCTGTGTGCTAGCCAGCTTGAAGTTTTCACAAAATGCATACAAGACAGTTATATTTCGAATGTCTACTCTCTTGTCAATTTTGGTGGAAATTAGTCAGTGCTGTCAAAATTATTGGGCAAGGAGAGGGAAAGAGACAAATGAGAAATTGAAGAGAAAATCACAGCTTCAAAATTCTTTCTTTCTTGGGAATTCAGGCCTGAAACAGTTAATGCCAGTATTGCATATTTGTCTGCTGCTTCTTGGACCTGTAATGCTGATTTTTTTTTCAAGATACTCTTTCTCCATCAGGAGGGCTGAGCATTTTTTTATGGTAATGCAAATTCTCATTTAACTGTAGCTGAGGCTTCCAAAAATAGTTGTTAGATTGTGAGATTTATGAAATATAAAAAGTAGCCAGAACAACTTCTCCTGTTTTGGTTCTCTTGCTGATCTTGTTCATCAGACTTCAGAATAAATAGCTAATTCTAACTGGGGCTCCCAAAAGTTATGGCAGCAGTGGCACCAGTTGTCCTAAGCATGCAGAGAGGGAACAGGTGCTGACTGTTTTTAAACACAATCTTCCCCTAAATATTAGAGAGTGCTTTGCAATGTGATATTATTATTTATACCTCAGTAATACCAAGAGGTCCTAGCTGAAAGTGGAGTCTGAAGGTACAATTTTTTGTATCTACAATGCTGTAGAAGACAGTCCTGTCCTCAGTTTCCCTTTATCCCTTTCCTCCAGAATATCACAGCTAATTAGGAAGAGGAAAGGCAGGCGCCACAAAATGAGGTGCCAGGCTCCAGAGCAGATCAGTGTTGGGTGTGCTGAGAATAGAGCTCTGTCTCCTGCTGCCCAGTGGGAATCTCTTCCCTGGATTCCCCAGCTGCATCTCAAGGTCCCAACTAAAGGGTTGCATTTCTAACACAGTGTTACAAACCTCAAACGTTTTAAGAAAATATTATAAAAACTTGTAAATATGGACAACTCATCAAAACACTTGAAATACTCTGGGTACAGCTGAGCAGTATTCATTCACTTTAGTGCAAGGCTGTTAAAAATCTTTATTGAGGCAAGGGAGGGGAGAAAGAGGAGAAAAAAGTAATTTGTTTTCAAGGATTCTGCTTCATTGTGTGGTTTTCAGACACTCATGATTTGTCATTCGGCTGTGACTTCTCACGAGAATTACATTCCTAATAAATATATTTGTGTTTACATTGTCATGAGCATAAATGTGTGAACACTCCATGCATTTACCATGCACAGGCTTGTCTTGTCTCTTGGCCTTGTCAAAGTGACACCGTTTTTTCCGCCAGCGCCGTCTGTTCTTTAATACACTTTTCCACTTTGTAGAATGCTTCTTTCTTCATTACTGACTTGGATCACAAATGGTCTTCATTTCCCTATTCTTCTGAACTACATAGCTAAATGCAGGTTCCTGTAGATGTGAAAGGGGTTATGAATCATACAAACAAAAATATGTTAACTTCTTGTGCGTGCTGTAATCCGTTAGAAGCATTCTTATTCCTTGTGGCTTACCTTGTACTTTCTTCCTATTATAAGTGACAATCATCGATTAATGGAAGTGTAAATTTGGACCCAGCTCATCAGACTGTCAGAACTGTGTGTTGCAATGCATTCATATAATTCCAGGTACCACTTTACATTGTCACCTCTTAATATTACAGTACTATGACAATAATTGACTGAATAACTGGGATTGCAAGGCAGTCTTTTGGGGCTTAGTGGAGTAAAAGTGAAGGTAAGTTATATGCTCTAAATTCTCCTCCCTACTGAGTACAAAGCCCTTTTGCTAGGGCTTTATATTTCCATATAGAGAGAGATCTGGCTCTCTTCACCTCTCAATAAAAGCAGGCTGGTCCTATCTTTCCAGATGGTTTGACCTGCCTGATGTGGTTGCTTAGGAGTCCCACTGAGGTCTCTGTCCATGAAATCATCACCTGTGTAAGCTTTCCCCATGAACTGTCCCTGGGGAGGAGTTTCAAAATGCTGAATGCCTGTGTGCCCGAGTTCCCTCCGTGTCGTGTGCTTTTTATGGTGCGTGGGAGAAGGCCATTGGGAACGCTGCTGTGGCTGACTCTGCAAAAGCAGGGGCAAGAAACAAGTTCTGTCCTGGGTAAGAAATGGAAAAGTGATGCTGTAAGTAAGCAGAAAGAAGAGGTGATAATGCCCTGTTTGCTGTCAGAATTGTAATTACAGTGGAATGAATTCAAGAGTGATAAGGAAAATACAGATTGTTTTTCCATTTTTCCTAAGAATCATAAGCATTATTTATCAGACTGGAGCTTGCACAAAAGACAGTTTTCAAGTTATCTTAATGAAAACACAGAAGATGGGATGTTTTTTATGGCAATGCTAAAGTCCACATTTTGTATTATTTGGGAGGTTTCTCAGATAAAATCTGCAGTTTCCAAATTCTTTCTTTTCCCAACAACCACAGGCATTGTTTGCATGAGAACTCTTTATTTCAAAAGAGAAGTGAGAAAGAATTTAAGGAAGATCTACAGCTGTTGCTACACAGAAGACTGACTGCAGTATTTTGGTCCCTCCCTTTTGCATGTATGAACACAACAGGCTGTGGCCACATTTCCCCAGGATGCAGCAGAGGCTGGGCAGCTTGAGCCCTGTTCACCCACTCCTGAAAACAGAAACACCTGCCTTGTTCTGGCCTTTTCATCCAGTGCAGAAGTGAGGATTTGAATTTACTCATTAAGCCTAGCTGCTGAACATGGGGAGAGAAATATGTGTTGTCCCTCAGTTTACCTGAAGAGGTGCCCTGAAAATCAAGGATGCCTCTCTTGCCTTCTCAGTAGCAGCCACTTTGCTCTGGTATCACTCACAATTCCAGCCTGCTCATCAGTACTGACAGTGAAATGACCTTGGGGTAAAAGATGGTGTCAGACTGGTATTGCTGTTTCTGGTTTCCCTGTTGGTGTTTCCCATCCATCTCTATTTTTCTGATAGTGTTCCATTTCTACAGTGACAATATAGACATGATTAATAAGTAGGAACTGCCTGCTTCCAAACACTACGAGTTGTTTCATTTAGAAATGTATCTGTACAAACACTGTCTCACACTGTTTGCTGCTAAATTTTCTGTTGCCTGAGCCATCCGTGGCAGTGAAAACCAGTGTCTCCAAGAAGCTAAGGTTCCTCTTCACTTTACATGAGGCATGAAATAAGCTGATATGCAGCAAATAGAAGTATTCACAGCAGGAACCATGTTCAAAACTTCAAAGCAAGGAAGGGAGAGTAGCTTCTGAGCAAGGAGAGGAGTGTATTTTTAAAGCTTTACTGTCAGCCAGGGGAAATGGCTTCTAAAAAATCCACAAAGAGCTTATGCAGGTGTGTAAATACCTAGGGTACTCTCAAAGAAACACATCCAGCATCAAATATTGCAATAACAGTGGCAAATATTGAGGCACACAAAGTCAGGTAGTTTGGGTTTGGATTCTATTTGTGTGACTTGCTATGTGACCCTCATTGAGTGTCTCCATGTTTCAAACTTCTTATTTTTAATATTCATTTAAGGTACTTAAATGAAGTTTATGTACCTTTACTGTTTTTATCCAGCTCTAGGTTTTGATCAGGTCATCTATTAATGAAGTTCCTACCTGCCTTATATCATTGTGCAAGATTTCACTGAATACTGATGACCTTTGTGATACTTGAATGAAAGACATTATTAAATATAAAATATAAATAAAATATAAAATGTCTCATTTGAGAAGTGTCCTAATGATAAGCATGCCATTCTGTGAGGCTTCCTGGAAGGCAAAAGTCATAATTCTATATGTGTTGTTTAGCACAGGTAAAGCCAAAATCTGTAGTGTTAGGGGATGTCAGGCAGTCACAATTTCTACTCATTTGATACCAATGAGCGTCTCTTTAATACATTAACACTTTCTAAAACAAGTCTGGGAGAATTATCCCACATCATCAAAACACTGCCATTTATATTACACCTATTATGAATGCCCTTTTACATTGCAGTTTCTAATTACCTGAATTTGACACTGATTAAGTATTTCCATGACTTGGAAGATGAAATAAGGCAGTATGTTAGAGGAAGATAACAGACCTTACTTCGGTGAGAATACAATGCTCTTTTCTAAATATGCCCTTTAAACAAAAAGCTAATTCTGGAAAGAAGGAGACAATTATGTTCATTATCTTCTTTCTTGGTTAGGTAATAAGTTGCCAAAGTCTGGGTTTTGCTTTGGATACCTGCTGGCCTGCTGACTGTGGCTGAGGAAGCTTTGGATTCTGACCTTTTTTATTTGATCTTGTGAATTTGTTCAGTGCTGTTGTTATGTAATATCACTGTTCTGGCAAAATTATACATTGTCTTGATTCCACTCTGGTATTAGAATTTGGTTTCTATTGGGAACTCTTTCCTTTATGACATTTAGCATACATCTAAGGAGTAACATGGATGAAAATTCTTTGATTTTTTAAAATTTATTTTTGAGGGTGGAGGTAAATCCTGTGTTGTTCATATATAGCTTGGCATTTGTTTTTTGTGATTTGAATAACGCCTGTCATTTTTGATATTTTACTGATGGCTTTCAATTTCTTATTGAATAGGTCTGAAATATTAGTTTACAAAGCTCTAACAGCAGCAGAGTGTTAGCTACCATCACCTTCATTCAGATTAATTCCTTCATCTTTTGCCCCTTGTATTTTATATACTCAAGCCATAGAAGATGAGATAAAAAATGTGGTTTAGAGAGAACTCAGTCTTATTTTTAGTCCTCTGTAAAGGTCAGCAGCTTTCTTGTCTTTTGTTTTTATATTAAATGCACTTGGTTTCTTTTTTTCTTTTAAGGGAGCCATACTAACTGCTGTCTTATTTACAAGATAGGTATTTTTGCAAATATGAAATAAACCCTGATAGTTCTGCCAGAAGCAGCAGTGTCAGGGTGCCTGTCATACATCACATTTCAGCCTCTGTGTCAGTGGAAACTACTTTACACCACTTGATGTGACAAAGTTTAATGTGCCCTGAGCAACCATTGGCTCCTGGTGTTTGGAATATCCCAGTGATACAGGATATTCATATTCATCTGAAAATGATACACACACTCTTCTTTATAGACCATGGAAAAATTACATTATAGCACTGGGCTCCAAGACTTCAAGCCTAATTTGCCACCTCAAGGACTATCAGCAAATTGGAAAACCACTGTGTATGAATGACTTTCACATAAAAATTACAGACTAACATTTTTGTTATTGAAACCACATTATGAAACTGCTATTTCTATGCTGATTTATTCAATATTCTAGATTAGATTTCTGGACATTAGGAAGAGAGCTCTCATGAGACTTTGAGAATAAACTGATTAAGTTTAAAGTAGCTGTTTTTTTCTTGTCAAAAAGCAATTGTAATTTCTTTGAATTATGCAAAACAGAGGCAAATAAATGTATATAGTACCTCTTGCTACTTCTTCCTCACTTGGTATGCTGTGTATAGGTGATTTATAATTTTCAAAGCAATGTGTTGTGATAGCAGAAGGGATGACCCTATCTGGGGTATAACTTAATAGGTCCACCATGAAAAAATGTGGATTTATTTTTAGTGATATATTCTTAAGAATACAACAAGAAACAAACAAACTAAATGCAATTGCTGAGCATGATCATCTAGAGAGAATAATTCCTCAAGAGGATCAGTAGGAACTTTTGTTTTACATACCTCCTTTAATTTAAGTACAGTCCTTGAAACAGAACAGGTGCCAGCAGAATCCTGGGTCTCAAGGGAGGAGAAAAGGGAGAGAAAGAAGAGGTGGTTTCTAAGGCAGAAGGAAATTGCTGATTTTAGGACAAGGCCAAAAGGAAGTAGGATTTCTTACTAAAAGAGACTGAACATCGATATCCAAGGGTGTATCAACACATCAGTTGTCAGTCATAGCCATATGTAGATATTATGTATGAGCTGGGTGTGCAACACACAGAGACGTGCGTTTGACAACCTCCTGCTGATTTGTTTCAGTCTGTGAAATTCAGCTTTCTCACAGGTTAAAAAGGTATCACTGAGAAGCAAATCTTGGTCTTGTTTATACTTATTAAGAAATGGCAAGGAAGTAGAAGATGGTTTAGTAGAGGAATGGAGGGGTTTGAGGTCACTGGCTGGTTAAAAAGTGGATTAAAGGAAAAAACACCTCACTGACTGATGAAGGCAGAGGTGACAATTTTCTAAAGGCAAGTAGAAATGAGGTGTCTTCAGAAGTCTGTATTCAGGTGAGGAGTTCATCTGATTTTTCATTTTACAATGAGAAATGAGGGTACTAGTGATCTAGTGTTTATTTTTGGGTCATGTTGCACTCTTATTTGGAAAGCCAAATGCAGGGAGTAAGATAATTAAGAGTGATACTTAGCTGTTCTAAGGTTTTTGCATCTATCAACAGCAAATCCCTTTAACTGATGCTGTTATTGACATTTTATATGGAAAAGGTCACACACAGAAAAGTGGAATGACCTGGTGGAGGAGTCCCAGAGACAGGAACTGAACATGGTTCCTGATTTCTTAAGACAGGGTTAATAATTGTGGTACCAACAACTGCAGGAATTAGTTGTAACCCTGTTTAAAGGACCAGGTGAAAGATGGAGAATAGCAGCATTGAGTGTGTCAGAAGAGGTGACCTGTTATACAACACAAACTGCATGTGTGAAAATGACTGAAAAGCAACACTTTAGCTACGCTCCTTCAGGCAGTTCTAATCCTGAAGATCTGTTGTTTGAAACTAACTTTGGTATACAGAGCAAACAGACAGTGATGGCTGCAGGAGTAACAAGCTCTAGGTAAAGAAGTAAGGCAAAAATAAGAAAATAAATTTGAAAGTTTCTGAGATTTTAGAAAATCATGAAGATTTCAAAAGATGGTGAAATTATGCTACATTTTTAGATAGCAATTTGGCATTATAATGTGTTGCAGGGTTTTAACAACCTGAGTTTTGACTAGTTTATAAGTTTTTGTCTATGCTTTTGTTTTACATAGATTCACTCACTACATAGTCTAGCAAAATATAAGTTCTCCATGTCAAAGAGTGAGTAAAGATATTTGAGCTTTATACCCATTTGTTTGTAAGCACAATTAAATACATTTCAGGGAACCTATTGTTCAAGGTATACTTTTACAAAGTGTTCATGTTAAATTCTGTTGCCCCTAAAATGATGAAATACCCTGGAAGTAAAATCATAGAAGACAAGATATTAAACAGGGCAGCTTGACAATACTTTCAGTAAATGACAAAAATGGGAGTATAAGATAAATGTTTAGTATATTCTGCTTTGTCCTGTTCATGCAGTTTGAGGCCTGAGTGATGTAACACTACATCTTTTAGTCTGACCGACTGGATATCTCGGGCCACTAAATTTTGCATGTAAGTCCAACTTCTTTACTTTCAATTATTTGTACAGTATTTATATATTATTTTCCACAGAGATGTCTTGTATTATTAGGAGATTACCAAAGAAGAAAATTCAGCTTCCCTCTACAATTTGTGCCAATGATAATTCACTCCCATCAATAACATTTCTAATTTGAATTTACCCACCTTCAGCTTCCAGACATTGTCTCTCTTACCCATTTCAACTACAAGATTGAAGGGCCTTTTAGCTTGTGGTATTTTCCCCTCTGAAGGTATGTACATGCTGTTATCAGGTTGCATCTCCTTTTGTAGCATGGTAAGTGGTCCAATCTCTATTTATCCAGCCCTTAAATCAGCTTTGTGGCTCATCACTTCATTCTCATATTTTCCAGGCGTGCCAGCCATGTAGCCAGCATCCCATGGGTAGTCTGGATGAAATAAACTCCCTTCTCATATTTTACATAGATGCTGGGCAACAGTTGTTCATGTGTCCAGCATGTGCTTTATTTATATCGCTTAGAGCTTGTCTTTTTTAATCCAGATGAAATTGAGGTTGTGTCAGGGGAGGTTTAGATTGGGTATCAGGAAAAGGTTTCTCCCCCAGAGGGTGGTTGGGCACTGGAACAGGCTCCCCAGGGCAGTGGTCACAGCACTGAACCTGACAGAGGTCAAGAAGTGTTAGGGTGATGCTCTCGGGTACACGGTGAGACTCCTGGGCACGGTGCTGTGCAGGGCCAGGAGTTGGAGTCGATGATATTGAGAGTCCCTTCCAACTCAGCACATCCTGTGACACTGTGAATGATCTGCCAAGTCTACTTGGCATCTACAAGGCGACAATAAAAGCGTTTTCACTCGTGAGCGGGCTGGGAGCAGCGCCCCACATCCCGCCACTTGGGGACACCCACAGGGACGCGTGGANAGGCGGCGCGGCGGGACCGTGCGGAGCTGTGCGGACAGCCCCTGGCCCCAGCCGAGCGGAGCCGAGCGGAGAGGAGCCGAGCCGAGCCCCCGCACCATGCCGGCCGCCGCGCCGNGTAGCCAGCATCCCATGGGTAGTCTGGATGAAATAAACTCCCTTCTCATATTTTACATAGATGCTGGGCAACAGTTGTTCATGTGTCCAGCATGTGCTTTATTTATATCGCTTAGAGCTTGTCTTTTTTAATCCAGATGAAATTGAGGTTGTGTCAGGGGAGGTTTAGATTGGGTATCAGGAAAAGGTTTCTCCCCCAGAGGGTGGTTGGGCACTGGAACAGGCTCCCCAGGGCAGTGGTCACAGCACTGAACCTGACAGAGGTCAAGAAGTGTTAGGGTGATGCTCTCGGGTACACGGTGAGACTCCTGGGCACGGTGCTGTGCAGGGCCAGGAGTTGGAGTCGATGATATTGAGAGTCCCTTCCAACTCAGCACATCCTGTGACACTGTGAATGATCTGCCAAGTCTACTTGGCATCTACAAGGCGACAATAAAAGCGTTTTCACTCGTGAGCGGGCTGGGAGCAGCGCCCCACATCCCGCCACTTGGGGACACCCACAGGGACGCGTGGAGCCCCCCGGCCACATAACAAACACCCGCGCCCGGCGGGCGGGCGCCCGGCTGCGGGGCAAACGAGGACATCCTGGTGGCTGGGGCCGAGCTGGGCGCTGGGGACAGGCGGCAGGCGGGCGAGGAGCGGTCCGGGGCCGGGCGAGCNGCCAGGGTGAGTGTTCCTTCCCCCGGCCCCTTCCCCCGGGCAGCCCCCGCGCCGCGCCGCGGCACCAGGACCCTGCTCCGACAGAGCTCCAGCCGGGGGACTCGTTTCGGGAGGAGGGGGCGAGCTGGCGGCGCCGCGCCCCGGCTGAGGCGGGCGTGGGGCGGCGGCGGCGAAAGTTCCTGCCCGGCTCCTTGCGTGTCCGCGGGGCTGCGAGGAGCGAGGGAAGCGTTCGGGGGCGTTTCGGCTGGACGTGGCGTGGGGGCTGGAGACAGAGGGAGGAATGTGCGATGCCTCTCGGCCGTGGTGCGGTTGAAGCGAGGGCTTTGGGAGGGGAGGGACATCCCGGAAGGTCCGGAGTTGAGGTGGTTATTTCACTGTGCTCCTTTAATTACCTGTATTCTGGATTAAAGAGGAGCCCCTTAGCCCCCCGACACCCTTCCCCCCCTCCCTAGTGAGGCGGATGCGCTGAGAAGTGGGCTGCTTTGGGAAGCAGAAAAAGGGGCTGCTGCAGAACAAGGGGCTGCTACAGCACGGAGAGCCAGCCCTTGCTGCAGGGTGCGGGTCGCGCCCTCTGTGCCCCTTTCCGAGGCTGAGAGACCAGCGGGGCAAGCTTTGAAGTCTGAGTGTGAAGTCGGCGTTTGCCGCTCCAAAAGGCACGCACGGTGTCATCTGTACTTGCCATAAAAATTGAAGATTTGAAGTAGCTTGCACTCCTGATAGTCAGCGTGAGTGTACTTCACTTGGAACGAATGCTTGTGGGCTGCTCAGAGCACGCTGATGCTCTGCAAAAAAAAAAAAAAAGTAAATAGCTTGCAGTGTAAGGGTTTTAAACCATTGCACAACTGTGAGTTAAAACGCACTGGAGGCTGATGAATCTCCCCTTAGATGGGAAATCACAACGGGTGGAGATGCACGGGTTACAGGCAGGGGCTCAGAGGGTGGGGAGGGCTCTTGTTTCAGATGGAGATGCTGTGACATGTGGTAGCCAGACCTCTCTCGGGAAGAATGCTGCCTGTGCCCTTGCATCTCCTGGCTTCTGTAGTTCTGTCGCTTGTGTTTGTTCCTATTTAATAACTGAACAGATATTTATAGGCGAACTACTCCATAACTTTTGTCTGTGCAGTGTTATTTTCTGCCTTCCTCAGGGTACATTCAGTATGCAATGTCAGCAGCACTGGACGGGCCACTGGTTTGAGCTAATGGAGTAGTTTTCAGGTTGAGAGACACAGTATTTGGGAACAACTCCATAAACTGAAACTTTTGCTACACTGAGTACTAAAAGGTTTCCTTTTTCAAAAATGAACAAAACCAAAACCAATAAAAAAACCCCAACCCCTTGCAATAGTGTAAAAAGTTTCTAGCTCCTTCCTCTGAGCATTTAGATTGAAACCCATCCTCTCTGAGGGTATAAACGAAGAGTTTATCCTTGAACCTGATAACTTGTTATACATGCTTTTGATACTGACTATATAGAGACATGAAAATGTGCATATATGCAAGTTTGCATGCAAGTTTGTCTTCCCACCTCCACGTTTCCTTTAGCCTCCCTTTTTTCTCCTGATGCTTCTTGTGGTTTTTTTTATACGATCTGAATGTAGTTTTGACACTTTGAAATGCTGAGAACTCAGCAGACTCCCAAAACAGTCACCAAGTGAAATGAAGCTTACAAAACATATTACAGCTGCTTTATGTAGTAGAAGTGCAGTTATTATAGCAACTCATGCTCTTCTCAAGAGGTGACTGAATTTTATATCTCAGGAAACCACCCTTTATCTCCAGATAAAACTGATCCTGCTGAGTTAGTCCCTTTCTTGTAGTATAATGTGTGTGGAACTTCTGAAATAGCATGACCTTTTCCATGACCATTTTTGTAGGATGTTTGGACACATCACATTAGAGTTAGCTTCTGTTAAATCTCCATCTGTGGCTTATTAACCTGAATTGGCTAATTGGACTTAAACTGTCAGCAAAGATGAGATAACTTGGTTTAATTCAGGTTAGTGGCAGCTGTTCAAACCTCTGAACTTGAGCTGTGCGTAAGTTACCTTGTCTATATCGGTATTTTTTATACTCAAGTTAATTACCTTGGGCATGCTAGCCTGACTTTTGAATGTGTCTTTATCTGGTAGTGTCACTACAAGCTTTGTATCTGTTTTCACTGCTGCTTTTTCTGGTCATGTTCCGCAAAGCGTCACGGTTTTGGCACCGGCTGGACTTACAGCGTGTGGTGACTAAGGGAAGTTGTGTGGGATTCATTTCCCCATTTCTAAGATTACCTAGCTTGGTTTGTATTCTGCAAGAAACATCTATAGTTTTGTAAAAATAAGGGAAGTTCGTGGTCCTTCCTTCTCTTCCAACAGCTCTAGGGTGAATTGAGTTGGTTTCTGTCACTGATTTTCTCATTTCCTTTAACTTAATGATTCCTTGACATTTAACATTTGAAATTGGTGTTACATAGATTTTCTTGTAAATAAAATTAGAATCTTTCTTGTAAATATAATTAGAATCAGAACATTATGGTGATTTTAAGCAGCCTCAGATCTAATCCAGATATCACTGAAGCTAATGTGAATCTTTTAATTAGCTTCAGTGCAACTTGAATCAGAGCTGAAAACGTGGTAGTTGAAGAGGTGAATGTGGCATTTCTCTTCATACCAGTATACTGTTTTCCATGTTTTTCTCAATTTTAGGGTATGGTCTCTGTCTTTTGGGAGTGTTCACTAGGTTCTGCAAAAAATGAGAAAATAGTGGGAGCTACTGCCTTGGTCGATTCTAATGTAAATTTGGAGTTTTGGCAATGCTTGCACATTGTCCCTCTTACCTAGCAGTAGTTGGCTTTCACTGCAAGTGAAAGTCAGGCATGTTTACCATCTTCTCTCTGTTGCTAGCACTGTTTACTCAGTCTAATTATTGTAAGAATGCAAAACAATTATACCATATATTTGTGGAGGAAGCTCTCAGTAGACATTCTGAAAACACCATCTCCCACTCCATCAATAGTGCTAGCCTGCACTTATTCTCCAGGTTTTAGTTTTCTCATCACCCCAAATAATGTAGTTAATGGAAATGCTGAGGAACGTCTGGTGATGTGAAAATCACGATCTTTCTGCTTGTCATCATGCTTTTGAGTCTAATTAGCACTGGTTCACAGTTTTCCCTGAGAAACCCATCTTCTTTAATAAGTCCTGTGAAACAATTTATATTGCAATGTTGTCTTTAATAGATAGGTCTCTTCTGAAAAAGTGGTTCTGTAATAATGGGGTTGGGAATTCTACTTTTGTATGTGAGTTAACATCTCTTAAATGTGCTATATTTACAAAGAAAACTTCTACGTGATTTCCCCTTTTGCAAACCAGATGGAGAATCAGACTCTGGCTGGGTCTTTCCTGTAGTTACACAACAAGGTTATTGGTAATATAGGATCTGGAAGCTTAATTAAACTCTCAGTGACACCTCTGCAGGCTCTTATTTTCACTGGGTTTGCTCAGTTGCAACTGATTAGTCATCAAGTTGAGATCTAGGAAGCAATGCAAATAAAGTCTCCCACAAGAAGAAACAGAGCCCTGCTCCTTTGACTGAGGCATTGTTGGCTAACAGGACTAGAAAGCAGTTGAAAGCTTACTTTTGTAATGAAACATGAATAATTAATTTGAAATATATGGTACTTCAGGAGTCAAGAGCATCAACATGAAAGTGAAGCTCCCTGTACAGGGAGCCTTGAGAAGCACATGGAGGGCTTTGCCAGATGGATTCTGGCAAATGCCACAGTTGTGTAAGATGTTTTTGTTTCTCTCTGTCAGTTCTGTCCCTCTCCTGAAAGATCCTTGATGGAAGGTCCTGGTCTGCAGAGCTGACTTCCCTGGTTACTGGGGCAGACCCTAAAGCAGTCAAATGGCAGAGAGCAGCCACGGCTGTTCCAAGTAAAATACACAGCCTGTCATCTTTGAAAGAAATTAAATAAATGAGCAGTTTCATAATATTCTTTTTTTGGTTTTATGCAACTTAAACCAAGCCTCACACCTCCAAAGTCACTGATTCATTTCACGTGCAGTCTTACATTTCACATAGTTCTTTACAGATTATGCATCTGTATATTTCTCTATAAGAGTTTTCTTTATGCTCGCTTTTTAATTTGCTACCCTTAAAATGTCAGAAAGAAGATAATGAAAGTGGGGTTCAGCTCCAAAAAAAAGTAAAAATTACGGCACTTGTGAGTCATTACCAGTCTCCATGAAATCTTTACCTTCATCTGCTGCTCTGGGTGTGATTCAGCTCAGTTTAACACTAACACATGGCAGTAACCATCTGTGTTTGCTGTAAATATTTTATTTTTTGAATTGCAAATGGCTTGATTTAGAAAACCTGCAGCGGTACAGTGGGGAGGTTGTAGGCCTGCAGGGGAAGAAGACAAACACCTGGGAAGGTGATTTTTGCCCAAGCACTGTTGCCAGGTTGGAAAGGGAGGTGTAACACAGAGAGTAACCCAGGCTGCCCTGCAGCAATCCAGACCCTCCTTCTTGGAGGAGCTGGACAGGAGAGCACCAGCAGAGACTACCAAGGGGCTCTGAACATTTAGAGAAGGAGAGGGGGGTTGGGGGGAAAAGGCAAAGAAAACTCTTAAGTTTATCTTTGAGGCGAAGGAAGGAAAGGTGGCTGCTAAATGTCACTTATCCATCGTGATACTCATACAGTAAATACGGTCACATGTTGTGGCATACTGAGCCTCCTACAAGCCTTTTGCTGTGGGATGATGCTCACACTGGGGCTGAGCGTGTCACAGAGGCACCATCCATCCTCAGAATGGAAAAGTCCAGAACTCCCTTAGCCACAGAGAGGCTTTTCCAATCTGGGCATCCCTTAGGCTCCCTCCCTCTGCTGAAGTCCAGCCAACTGCAAAGTTTTCCCATCAGGCTGTCATTCTAAACAGTCCTTCCCATTTTACGAACTCCTTTGCTGCACCATCTGCCTGATTTTAGCTGCTCTGGTGCTCTTTGTCCTCTAGGGTCTTCCATAAGCTCCTAAAGTCTGTGTCCCAAAACGAGTAGTGAAAAGGGATTGAGATAAATGGCCAAGGGGAAGAGAGTAGACTCACTTCTTTCTCTCTGGCATGAGAGACTGGAGAAGAATGAGAATGGACACTTAGGGGACTGAAAGATTTGGGGATCTTTGGTTTGCCGTTTGCATGACACAATACATGTTTGTTCTTAAAATAAAAAGCAGATGTGCTGAAGATAAGGTGTACAGTGCAAAATTTTGAACTCTTCTTGCCTGCCCTCATGAGGCCAGGGAGTGAGTTCAGAGGTGCACATCTCCCAGAGTCCTGCAATCCAGGTGTAGCCACTAAGGAGATTTTCTTTCCTGGCAGCTTGCACTTTGGCAACTCACCTAATGGGACCAGACATATTTGGCCGGGAGAAACTTTAGTTCTGTAGGTGACGTGTGGGACAGAAGGAACCCAACTTGACACATAGCTGAGTTTGCAGGGCTGACAGTTAAAGGAAAAATAATATTGCATATGAATTTAAGCATGCTTGATGTGAAAATGTGAAAGATAAAGAACTTGGAATCCCATCACACTAATTTCATATGATCTTTTAGGGCTAAAACTGTATATTTATGAGATAGAGATATTGTTCTGATTTCTTTTTTCTTTTTGTACGTGAGCTCAAATTAGTTTTTCTTCAGTGAACTTAGAACACTGTCTGAACTGCTGAGTGATTTTCATTTTCTACAAATTGGGTTAGACTGGGTCAGCAATTGATCTCCACTACACTGGTGCATATCAAACATGGAAGTGCTGGCATCAGTATGACTGGAAATGCCCATTAGAGTAGCAGAAAGGATGTTATAGAAATTAAACTGGTAACTGATTCTGTCCCCCACCCCCTTTCTTTTCATTGTGACAGTATTGAAACTGTTTTTGAAAGAATCCAGTTAATAAATGATATTTGTAATATGGCATGTGATTTTCTTTTCCATCTGCTCCAGTAGCTAATGCAGATAAGAATTCATGCAAATACCATGATGAGGTTGGTTTGGGTTTGTTTGTTTTTTTTTTTTTTTTTTTTCCCAAATTTAGTTAATCTAATTGAATAAAATACACTTTGGTCATCTAAAAAGACTGTGCTTCTTTTATTTGGTTTAGTAAAGCATGGTTATAATACCATATGCTTTACAATATTACTTTATTGCATAGTATATTTTATAACTGCCTTACCATCAAATGTATTCTGAGCACATAAGGCTTGTTCAGTGTATTTCTTCAATGTATTAAAAAATGTATTTCTATGAGGCCAGGTACTTCAAATCTAATATTATTCAGGTTACAAAGTCAAGCTTTTATGACTATTGATTAGCGCTGCTGTTCCCCCAACCCATGTTCCTGTGCATTAAGATATACACATTAATTACATTATCAGATGCTGGTTTTTTTTTATCCTCAGGGGCTCTGTCTCCATCAGTGTATGTGATGGACAAAGCTTTCCTAATGAGCCTCTACTCTACTGTTTACCCTGGCTTTATGCCTCCTGCTGTGTGTTTTTTGAACCCTGCTGTTAATACAGACTTACTAACTTCTAGGCTTTTCTGTCATGGTTATTTCTACATTAACAAGTATGGATTAGCCTGTCTGTGATACCTGCAAAAGAAGGGCTTGTACTGCATTCAGTGGCAGCCAAGGCGCAGAAAATAAAGTCAAAAGTACTTTAATCTGGGCAAGAAAGCAACTTGAGATGCCCAGATCCTGAATTTTGGGATGATTTAACATTATCTATGTGTTGTGTTGTATTATCTTGTGGTCTGAAGCACCTCTTCCAGTATATGCCTCTGCAGCTGTGAGGACTGAGCAGGTTTGTGGATCAGGTCTCAGAATGTTGTTGTGGCTACTAGACTCTGATTCTCTCCAAAAAAAACATAGCTTAATTTGATTGCTTTGAAACTCAATGAATTGTTTGAGACAAAATCCAATTCTTCAGGGCTGCACTGCCTTAAGCAGAGAAATTTTTTTCCTATATTTTCCTATATTTTTTCACACACTTCTCAGCTCTTCTAGTTACATATATTTCTATATGACAGGGTCTTTAGTGCAGTTTAAGAGCATCCAGTGTACCCTGGAGTAGACATAAGAAAAACTGTATATATTTCTAAGCTGTCTTGTATGCAAGGAGGAAGTGAATTCACAAAGTAAATGATTTGGGTTGGAAGTGGCCCTGAAGATCATCTAGTTCCAAGCCCCTTGCCACAGGCAAAGACACTTTATACTACATCAGCTTATTCAGAGCCCCATCTTGAGCACTGCCAATATGGGGCATCCACATCTTCTCTGACAACCTCCATCATCCCCTCACAGTAAAAATTTTTCATATTAGATATGTCTCGCCCCTTTCAGTTTAAAGCCACTCCCCCTTGTCCTATCACTCCATGCCCTTGTAAAAATCCCTCTCCAGCTCTCTCCTAGGTCCCTTTAGGTACTGAAAGGCCATTCTAAGGTACCTCCAGAGCTGCTGCCTTCTCCAGGCTGAACATCCCCATCTCAGTCTGTCTTTATAGGAGAGGTACTCCAGCCCTTTGATCACCTTCACGCCCTCCTCTGGAGCTGCTCCAACAGGTCCACATCCTTTGTATATTGGGAGCCCTAGAGCTGGGTGTAGCACACCAGGCAGGGTCTCATGAGAGGGGAGTGGTGTGGGGGAATCATCTGCCTTCACCTGCTGACCATGCTGCTTTTGATGCAATGCAGGGTGTGGTTGATAGTCCAATTTTCTCCTGTCTCACTGAGGACCTTGCTAATGTTCTCTTAATGTAGTCACCTGTTTGTGCATGTAGTTCTTCCTGTTATTTAAAAAAATATAAATCAATATAAGCCAATATGGCAAGTGACAACAAAAGCAGGTAGATGTCCTTTATGGAGAACTGCAAAGGAGCAGATCATGTGAGGACAGTTCTGTTGCTGACTTCCAATCCTGTCCCTTTATCTAACTTTGGCTTTCTACCTGACTTCTTGATCCACTCTTACTCTCATGTTTTACTACTTTGCTATTACAGCCACTGTGTCAGTAAAGTTCAGGGAAATTGCTATTGGCCAGTATAAAAGTTCATAGGACCTGCTGTCAGACAAGATCTGATATGGTGCTATGTGCTTCATTCTCTGCAGTCTGTTGCAATTCCTCTTTTCTGTTATGCTCCCAGTCCAGTTCTTCACTAGGTTTCCTTTTCCATTTTCAGTGCTGTACCTCTGAGCTGAGTGAGCATTTGGAGCTTGCTCAGGCTGGAACTAGCAGCAACTGTCCTGCTACATTTGACACTGTCTTGATCCAGTGGTTGTGAAATTGATTTTCTTTTTCTAGTCTGGATTCTTTCTGGTTAAAACTGATGCAGTGATCTGCCTCTTGTTGTTGCCTAAATAACCACCAGTCCTGTCTCAAACAAAATCTCTGCCCTAAAATGCTGTAAAACATGGCAGGGGAGGCAAGGATGAGCAGCAGGGGAGGAAAGAGAAAACTGCTCAGAGAAAAAAATCACCAATAGTGTTTCCAACAGTGGAGCTGTAGATAATGTAAAATTTACTTGCTGTAAAAGGATGCCTGTGATCATGTTTTGTTTCTGTGCATCTAATCTAGTGAACTGGGACTTGCCATACTACTGCTTCAGTCTTGGGCACTAACAGTGTGCACTAGCCCTTGAAGTTGCAATCTTAAATAATTTACAGCAAGGAGAGGAGGTCAAGATGGCACCTTTCTAGGGGACTTGGATTGCATCCTGGAGACAACTGCACACTGGTAACCTGTGAGCTACATACTTGGCTGCTCTGAGTTCAGTGCCTGAGGCATTCTTTATACTCAACTACTTGAAGATACTTGGTAGTACTGTGAAATGAATCAAGTGTTTCCTGTTCCAAGTAAGATTTTTTTTTTTTTTCTCTATGGTCTTTGATTTACTTGCCTTCAGCAGGAATTTTCTTAAGGAAAAACCAGGAATTTGTACAGCTGTCTTTTCTCTGCCCACTTAAACAGTGTTTTGTTTATCCTATGTTGGGACCAGTATATCAAAACAACTCCCAGATACACAGTTTCTGTCATGTGCAAGTTTAGCTGCTGCTAATGTTTTGGGGCATTTTCATGGTTGCTTTTTTTAAGTGGAAGCCTAAAGAAATTGGAGGGCTTAAATAACACCATCTTATTCACAGAAAACAATGCCATACCTAGATCCTATTTCACTGCTACCTTCTGTTTTAAATTGTGTTGTGAAACTCCTTGTAAAAATTTAATTCCCCTTCAACCTGTGACTTGATAGCAGAATGGTGAACCATTCAGTTAATTACTGAAACTGTGATCTCCAGCAGGAGAGCCAAGAAGAATGCAAGCTGAGTGGCAATATTTTAATTAATGAACAAAAGCTTATGGACTGGCCAAGGGAAAGGATAAGTTTTGAAAGACAAATGGCAGCAATACATTTTTAGTTGCAATGAGTGTCCTCTGGCAAACCCTGTTACTCTGCTGGTTTAGCTGGTGTAGCCAGGCAATTTCTTTAGATATAGATTGGTTGATGCTCTGTATACACAACTTCTTTAGAGCTCAAGTCTTCAGAATTCATTTAATTTTACTCCACGTCCAGAATATGATCCAAAACACTCCAATGAAAAGTCTTCTAGAGGAATTTTTGTGATTTCTGCCCATGCTTTCCCACCCTCCCCACCCCCACAGTGGGATGAAGTGTGATGATTGCAAATAATTTGTAGATTTAAAAAATAAACCACAGAAGCTGTGCTCCTTGCAGGGGAGCACATTTTCTCCCTAGGGAGCACCTGTGGTTTGGTCGTAGTTGCTAAATTTCCTGTTTCTTCTACCTGTTTGAGCCCCCAAATCCCAGTTTGTTCCATCCTCCATGCTTCTCTAGGGACTTGGTGTGAGTGTTTGCCCTACAAGACCATCAGGTCTTCATTATGTGGAACTCTGTATTATTCTGTGGGTTCCAGTTTTTGCTTTCCTGTGCCCATGTGCACGGTTTAGGTGGCACACAGGGAGCCCTTGACCAGCTGTGCTGCCTCAACCCTGCTCATCCACAGCAGCAGCCTCAGCATCCTCCTTGGCCATGCTGCACCATTGATAATCCATAAAACACCAGCATATGTGGATAGATGTGTGTACAGATAAAACCAGACACACTCATCAATCCATCTTAACATTTCTAAGAAATATTTATACTTAATAGCATTAGCTCTCAGGAGGACAGCAAAAGAAAAAGCACATTTTATTCTCAGATGTATAATTTGCCAGTGCTTGAACTCATTGAAGTGTGTTTCTCTTGCCACCTCCCTCTTCCTCCTTCTCCCACTTGTATATAAATATGGAAACAAGATTTTGAAGCAATATAAACTAGCTATAGGATTTGGGTATGTGTGTGACCTTTGAAGGCTTTCTAGAAATGCTTGTTACTGCTTTGAGCATGTGCACTTTCCTGACAGATTGAGGCTTGCTCCTTGTGTATCAGTTAAATATAGCATAACTGGAAAATAACAGAAATTATGACTGAAATAGTTGTAACAGGCAACTGAAGTGAATTTTTAATTGTATGTAATATGCAGTCATTGTGACCACCACTTTGACCAAATTTGACTCTTCCCCTTTTCTTGAAAAATATTAGAAGATTCTTTCATGCATTGATTTAAGCAGTTATTTCCTGTCTCATCACAGAAAAATATGCAATTCTGCTCTTATTCTGAACATTGTTATATATCACCTTGCAGCTTTTGTCAAAGTGTTTCTGGCTACGAATCAAGTCCATTTAAAAAGAACAAAACATTCCTGTATTGTTCTTAATAGTGACATAAAACTGCTCTTATTCCATTAGTTACAGAATGAAAAAATAAACTTGCCTTCTCCATAAGGCTTAGCTAATTTAGTGAAGAAAGGAAACATAATTGATGCCTGGGTAATTGAAACAATCAACAGTGCAACCAAGCACTTAAAATCAGTGGTTTATAGAAAGGTATGATAATAGCAGCATAACTGTGAGGAACATAATCTGTGGGAAAAGTCATTATTAGTGCACCATTGTTTTTATGTTGTACCAAGATTATAAGCAGTAAAAATGTCACTCACAGTTCCCATAAACAAGATAAAGCTTTGATGACAGTGGGTACGTAAGAACCTGGAAATGTTGATTAAATTCAGAGCTTCATCAGTTCCTGGTAACTAACATGTTGTGGAGTTGATTTAGATTTCAGAGAACTGTTATTACAGCTGATTTTTTTTCCCCCCTTCATTCACAGTCAGCTTTATTTTGGGTGGAATGTAAATACGTGATTGTTGAAAAATCACTAGCACGTATGTAGTCATCTTTTGATACCAAGATATCATCCTTAAAAAGCAGAATGAAGACAGAAATAACTCGTACAACCACCAAGCATTAGTCACACGTAGCTCTTATATAATGCTTACGTCTTCAATCAGCATGCTGGCAGCTGGGCTTCTTTGTAATATTTGTTTGGAGAAGAAGCATCTATCTCATTTGGCAGGGGAAGAAAATGAAGCCAAGAGTTAAGGGACATGCTGGGGGGCACACAGTGCTTAGCTGGTGAGAGTATTACAGCTGAGAGGCGTCCATCATCCTGCATCAAGCAGAGCCAGCAGCAGAGTGGATTCTGTAACGGTGTCTCCTCGTGTGCTTGGCGCACTCAAGCCCTGCCCTATTGGGTGTTTTTTGAGGCAGAGCAAGTGAATGCTTTGCTGCAGCGCTTTTGCAGTTTTCCCTTTTGTTTGTTGTTCTAGGCGAGGAGGGGTATTTCTTCTTCACTCGATTATGCCTAGATGGAAAGGACAAATAAAAATACATAGCATGAAATACTGAAAATGGCTTTTCTTGCACTTGAAGCCCAAAATGTAGTAGGCTTGAGCCTAACACCAAGAAAACGTGCAGGTTTTCCTTTGAGGATTTGCCTACTGCACTGTGAATATGCAATCATAGTAATGTAGGAAAATGGACATGATTCTCTGGGAGAGAAGCCATTGGTGTACAGAAATTTCCTTGTAATGGTTTGTTAACCATTCTAGCTATTTCCTTTTCTCTTGGTCCTGTTAGTTCATATATATTGAATGTTTGTTTCCAACTGAAGAGCAAGGCTATTAAATGGATTTGGAAACACTCTGTGATCTCATTCTGAAAGTTTATTTCTTGAGGCTGAAAATAAATGCATTGTAAGCAGGTTTTAAAACCAGCAAGTACAACAGCTCAGAATACTTTTAGGGGACATTTTTATTCTTAGCTTATTGTTGATAGACAGGGAATTATGTTATAGCTTGGTTTGTCCATAACCATATGTTATGTTTTCAGTTCTTCCTTTTCACAGTTAGGCGTAACAAATGGTGCCATTTTCTTTGATGATGTTCTAAGATGAAATGTCAGTGTCTCCAGAGAAGATTCAGAACTTTATGTGATTTTACATTAGTTTGAGAATAAAAAAGTCAAACCAAAATATTAAAAACAATAACTCTTGTTATCAAACAAAACTAAGATGGCCTTTCTTTAGGGCAAAAGATTACTATTAGATGACCTATAAAATTGTTGTAAAAATTATAGCAAAAGCAATATTTTTTAAAAAGAATTTATTTAATTTGTTATAGAAGGTCCAGATAAAATGAAGAGGAGATAATTATTTATAAAAATGTAAGGTTGCACACAAAGTGCCATCTGGTAGCAATTTTAAAACACAAGTAATTAGTTTATTTTACTTCATGCAATGTAATTGTGGAACTGTTGCCATGGGGTTTACAGAGGCCAAAATGGCAATTGGATTCAGAAAGGAATTGAGTGAGTTCATGGGAGATATATTAATAAGAGAATGCTTAACCATCTGGATGCAATCCTGCTATTTTTTGAGGTTATCTGAAAGATGTGAGGATTTAGAAGAAAGATCTGTTTGTGTTCAGTATTATTATTTTGTTAATGACATTCCCCTGTCCTAAAATTTAGATTTTCTCACAAACTTGGCAATATTTGTAGTTGCAACTGTATGGAGATACTCCTTAGTGGTAGTTAAAAGTTCTTTATAAGCCTTGAAGTCACCTACCCTTACTCTCTGAGGTCACATGCACTGACATGTAGAAGACTATTGCTGTTAAAGGTCTGATGATGCCAAATGTTTAATATTCCTGCTTTTTGTTTGCCTTAGGACGCCAAGGCTTGTTGGACCATTCACCACACAATGCAGGCTCAAAAGTAAAAGAGAGGAAACTACATGGGACTTGTCCTCCTGTTGGTCGTGGAAACTATGGAAAGCCATGTCTGGGGGAAAGCAGCCACAGGTCCTCGTTTTTCAGTCCCCGCAATGGTTTTCACACGATACATTCAGAGCACAGTCCCGTGAAGCCGAGGATAATTACAGTGGTGAAACCTGGGGGACGCACGCTCCGAAGGATAACCTTGCTTCTCAACAAGAGATCAGTGCAGACCTTTGAGCAGCTGATGGCTGACATTTCAGAAGCTCTGGGATTTCCTCGTTGGAAGAATGACCGTGTGAGGAAGCTGTACAACCTGAGAGGCAGAGAAATCCGAAGTGTTTCTGAGTTTTTCAGGGAAGGTGATGCGTTCATAGCTATGGGGAGGGAGCCCCTCACTTTGAAGGACCTGGAGGTGGTATTACAAGAACTTTATCCTGAAAATCCCTATGCTGCCAGTGCTGCCATTCAGCAGAATGAGGAGCAGTCCCAAAAACTGAAGAGTAGGCTGTATGACAAGGCCTCGAAAGTAGACAGTGGCTTTGATGAGACGGAAATGACCAAGAACTGCAGCGATGGCTTGTCTTCCCAAATGGCAGCTGGACATGAAGGAAAAGGTCAGGCCAAGACAAAGCAAGAGGAAAAAGTGAGAACCAAAAAAAAGTGGACTAGAGAGAGCTGGGGTGGTGAGCATGGAGTGAAACCTTCTAGAAAAACACGAGAAAGTGAAAGGTACCTTAATCATGAGAGGAGTTCTGAGGAAGGCTTGGAAGAGAGCTCGGAGGAGGTGCTGAGGTGTGAGAAGTGTGAACAGGAAAGGCAGGCCAGAGAAAAGTTACAGAGGGAAAGGCAGGCTGAGGCCTCATTTGAGAATAGAGATTTGAACACAGGTGCATGTCAGAGGTACCATGTAGAAAGAAATACAAAAGTTAGGAACTGCAGAAAATCTCCTGAAACTTGTCTGGAGGGTGAGGAAGTTGGCTGGAAAGATAATGGCAGCAGGAGGATTTGGAAGCCGCTACATAGGATTGTTAATGAAGGGCTGGAGAAGCAAAAAAGGAGCGTAGAGAAAGAAAGGGATGTGGAGAAACATGAAAACCATGGGAAGGAAGTAGTAAAACTCAGGAAGAATGCTGTAGAAGGGCTGCAGCTATCTCATGAAGTGAAGGAAGATAATGGAAGTAGCTGTGTAATGAGTCAAAGTGGTTGGCTAAAGAAGGACAGTGTGAGGGACACTGAGAAAATGTCCAAAACACATAGGGAGGGCAGAGAGGGACAAAGGGCTAAAGAGGAAGCTGCCAGAAGAGAGGGGAACGCCACATGTAGAGAGAGTGACGTGACTCGACGAGAAAAAACAGGGGAGCGCAGAGTGACTAAAGAGGACAACAAAGCTCAGGGAGTGGAAAGTGCAAGTCGGAGGTATGCCATTAAAAGCAGAACTGATGTGGAAAAACACTATGAGATTGGCAGAACTATTGGGGATGGGAACTTTGCAGTGGTGAAGGAATGTCGCCACTGTGATTCCAAGCAGATCTATGCTATGAAAATTGTTGATAAATCCAAGCTGAAGGGGAAGGAGGACATGATGGAAAGTGAAATCCTAATTATTCGGAGTCTCTCTCATCCCAATATAGTAAGCTTAATTGAGGTGTATGAAACAGAAGCTGAGATCTACTTAATCCTAGAGTATGTCCCAGGAGGGGACTTATTTGATGCAATCATAGAAAGTGTGAAGTTCACGGAGCATGATGCTGCTGTCATGATCACTGACCTGTGTGAAGCACTGGTTTATATTCACAGCAAGAACATTGTCCACAGGGACCTCAAACCAGAGAATCTTTTGGTAAGTATTGTCAAACATTTGCATTTGTGCGGGAATTGAATTTCTTTTCCTTTCAATTACGGTTCTTTGAATTGTTTTAAGCAAATCCCATGCAGAAATAATGTACTGTGGCAGGACTGTTTGGAAAAATGGGTACAATTTTGAAGTGAAAATTGCAGTTTGCTTTACACAGATCTACTGTGCATTGCAGGTAGCAGTGGTTGCAGAAAGGAATTAAAGTAAAATTTATCAGATTTTCAGGGGTATTGAGCGTCTGCATTTTTCAGAAATCAGACCTGTTACTTAGCATCTGACTTTTAGGTGTCCAAGGATGAATCATAAAGCATCTTCCATGCAGACTGAAATTTACTAAAATTGCTAATTTATCTTATTTATTTGTTGGACTTTTTGTCCACTGCATTTGCATATCTTGCAGACTGCTGTGCTAGTCCTCTACTGTAGTGATTTCTATCTTTTGACAATTTCTTTTCTTAGAAGCAGAAATAATCTGACAGTAAAGTGTTTTGATGAATACAGCAATAAAGTCAGCTCAAATAGTAGCTTCATGCCAAAGAGAAACATTTTTGTTTCCATCACATTTCTGAGGCTGTGTTCTTTGCATCCAGCACTGAAGTCAATAGAGTTGCTCACACGTGTGAATATGCATAGAAATGTTTGTAGTATTGACACTCCACAAGATACCCATTGTAGAACTGTACCAGTAAACAACTCTCCCTTGTTAAGTGTGTGTTGCTCTCTTGTATTAGGGTTCCAAATTTCCTGATAAACAGATAAATAGCAAGTATTTTCCAGTCTCTAACAAATTGGATTTGATCAGCTTTTGTGGAAGATCACAGTTAGCCAAACAAAATAAGTAATAGATTATTTAGTTCTGTGGGCCATTCAGTGCTTTTAAGAGAGTTAATTTTGTGCAGAGATCAGTTTGAGTTTCTGGAGAAAAGCAGCAGTGTAGCCTCGAGGACAATGCAGAGGTTGCACAAGGTTAGGGTGGAGCAATTTGCTCCCAAACCTTTAAACTAAGCAATAGCATCTGTATTAGGTCCTGCTATGAATCCTGCTTAGTTTAATGAAAATCTTTGGTGTGTGATCTTTGTGTAAATAAAAGAATGAATGCAACTGTGAATGCAGTGGATTCAACTGGCTGGTTTGCAGGAAGACGTGGGCTTGTAGGCCCTGCCTTTGTGCTTTGTTTGAGCAAAGTTTGAAGAAAACTTCACTTAAAACTGCGTGGCTTTTCCCAGAAGTTGATTTTCCATTATGAACCAGGTCCTGCTCCTTCCTATTTGCTGAGAATAAGCTAGTGCTTGTGAAACACCTGAGATCTGATGCTTCATTTCCCTCTATAATACATAATCATCACAGTGAGGTAGATAAGCAAAGAAGGGCAAGATGAAGGTCTGTTCTGGTTGTTTTCACATTTAGTTCACAAAACTGCAAAACAGAATTCTGGGCAGTGGCTGCATTGTGTAACACAGAAGTAATCATATTGCCCATTCTGAAAGTCAGAATACATTTTTCAAGGACAGGGCAGCTCCCAGACTGTAGATATTTTGTCATACAAGAACAGTGCTACCTGAACACTTATGGGAAATAAAATTTTACCTGTTCTAGTTTCACCTTGCTGTTGATTTTCTGTGCACACCTGTATTAGATACCATGTACACAAAGCATCCTTTTGAAAAGCAAGTCTATTCAACCATGCAGATGAGTTTATAAAGTCCTGATAGTACTGGATAGGTTACCTGCTATCTAATAAGTATTCCTACAAATACATGCCATTTGAGCAAGATTCTGGGTTTTCTTGTCTTTTTAGTGTGCTCCCTCTGTCTCTTTAGAGTGGCTGGGGCAGCAAAGTAGGAAGAGGAGCTGCCACTAATTTTACCATCAGTCAGTGCTGAACAGTAACAGACAGTATTGAAGCAAATTTCATGGGTTTATGTGCAGCTGGTGGGACATGAAGCAAAGTGCTTCAAGTTCCAGTATCCTGCAGAGATGTCCCTATTTGTGGGATGCCTCTTGTTCTACTGAGGATGTGTAAATCTAATTAGTTATCGTAGACTTTGTGCACAGAGGTCAAAATACAGGTATGTAATTTTAAGCTGTTGACTTGTTTGTCCTGCTTCTGGTCTTCTTTTGGTCAGGTGAACCTTGTAATTTCTTTATCTGCTGTTTTTCCCTTTCAAGAAAATGGGAAATGGAAGAGAAAGGATCCTTGGTCTATTTTACTAAGGAAATGTGTATATCTACTCTAAACTTGCTTTGTGTGAGAATCTAACCCTGTTCCTAATGACTTTTAAACATATTGGGTAATTGTCTTAAGAGACGACAAAGATGCAGCAATATGGGAAAAAATATTTCCATAAGTTTCATGAAAATAAGCAACTGGGGAAAAAAGGAAAACAATTTCTGTCCCCACAGAAGAAAAGGTCTAGTAAATTGTAAAATTACTGACATAGGAGAAAGTTGGAAACCTGGTTTAGCTATTAGTTCACTAGCTGTTAGTTCAGTTTCTCTTATGGCACTGTCCTGTAGTTACAAACTTCTGTACCAGGCCACCATCATCCTTTCTGCTTTTTCTCCTCCCTCTTTAACTACTGTGTCTGCCCACGTTGATCAGACTCCTTGCAGCATAGCTGTGAGGCAGAAGGGTGGTGACTTGCGCTACAAAAACAAAATCTGTTTGACAGCTGGTGTGAAGACAGCTGCTACGACTCCCTCCCATCTGCTAACAGAATCACCTCATTTAGGACTAGGTGTTCAGCAAGAAAACCTTTGATGCCAGGGATGGGCAGTGTGCTGTCTTTGGTCTCACAAATGAAGCCAGTCACTTCTGCCATCCTACCTTGTAGAGCAGGATTTTCTGGAGAGGTTTTTAGATAAGGGAGTGTTTAATTCTTCAGCTGCTGGCATTTCTTCACTTGTGAGGGAGAAATTAATGCCCAAAATGTGGTGGTGTTTTTCCAAGTTGTAGCTGTAAAAGACACAAAGTCGCCCCTTTTTATGAGGAAGGGAGAGGGCTGTATTTGTGATTGTGTACTCATCTCCTTGTACATTTCCCTCACATGCTAATGTGGTAATTGTTTGACACTCAACTTTATAAATGTTACAGCTTTTTATGCATTTGAGATTACTCTCCTGCCCCTTTTTCTGTCTCCAAGTTTTCATGTGTGTGTGAGAACTTCAGGTATAGCTTTTCTGTCCTTGAACTTTGTGACACTATTTACATATATGCAAAGCACTGCCAGTTTTCTCAGTGCATGTGAGTCAAACTCCTGTTTAATCACTTACCTGTCATAACTTTCAATTTGATAAACATACATAGGGAATTTTCTGTAAGATTTTTCATAGAGATTCTTCCAGCTAGTAGCAAGGGATGTCTGAAACTCAAATGTGTAAACAGTAATTTTTCCTAAACTCTATTTCCCATATAAAAAATGTCACATGGGCTAACTGGCTTTCATAATGTCCATAAAAAGAATCTGTGCTATCATATACAGGTGCATACAGAGAAATATTAATGTTGTAAATCATCGTGTTAAACACACTGATGGATTTCACAAGGTAGATATGAAATCAAACAGGAGCATTAAGTACTGGGAGTCATCCAGAGACAGGAGAGAAGGAGAAAGATTATTTTTTTTTTCCCCCTTCTTTGAAGATGAATTTGGCCTTCTATTGTGACCTTCTGGTTGTATGGCTGGGATAGCTAGAAATCCTCAGACAATATTTTAATATCCTGACACACCATCTGTATTTGAGAAATAGTGAGCAGTTGACTACCTTTAGTCCAAGACCACCAGATGCTGGTGTGCTTTGCAGTTGAAGGACCTAATTATTTGTATAGCCTAAATTGGCTGTCTATAGAAAGTGCACCAAGTACTTGTCTTTCTTACCTCAATTAAGTCTATAGGCAGGCAGCACTGGTTGTGCTTTGTTCTCACCATTGCATGGAATACACACTGTAGATGTCAGAGCTTAGATTTCTCCTGAGCAGGTCATACATTTCTGTAATACTGCTATGAGTGAGTAGTCTGGCCTGAGGAATGATTAAAAAGAACCTGAGAAGCTTTTGTGTTTACAATGAAGCATACTTGGATGCTCAAGGTGATGCCAGGTGATGGAAAGGTAGATGGGAGAGTAGGAAGCTGGGGATGAGGCGAATGCGCTGAGCTGACTGAGTTGTTCTGAGCATAGCATTAGTGAAGCTGCTGAGAAGTTCTGGGCTGAGGTTTTCAGGCTTGCTGACAGGTTACATGCTGTCTCTGAAGTGACTGTCACAAAGCTGTGAAAATGTACCCACCGTGCCTGCTGTTCCTACCTGCTCCCTTGTTAAGTAAAGTGAAAGCTCAGTGGTTCTGTCCTGAAAGAACTGACGGTGCAGTGTTGCCACCTTGTGCTGCATTGGGAGATTAGGATTCCTGAGAAAAGAAAAAATACAACAGTGCATTTTACAAAGGAAGGAATCTCCTGGAGATTTTGAGATTGGGATTAAGGTGTCATCCACCTTTCCCACAACCCTGCTATTTTCCAAAAGTCTATATAAACATTTCTGTATTATTTGTCTTAGTACAGTATCATACAGGGTAGGTGAAATTCCATGTGACATAATTTTCTCATATAATTTAAAAAATACAGAATTGGAAAGTACATTCATGCTCATATTTTCATATTGCATATAAAATTGAGCATTTCAGGTGTGAATTTTTGTAGCATCTTACCACTATTACCCCTATTGTTAGAATATAAATTCTATAGATAGATTCTGTTCTAGAAAGCAAATGTTACTTCTATAATTTTTTTTTCCATTTTGTCAGTTTGTGCCCACAGTGCATGATGGCAAAAGATGGTCACATGGTTACCTAATATAATAGAGAAAATGACTGTGGCATTTTAGCTTTTTCTTGCAGAAGTTTTGACTGCATGATTGTAGTAAACTTTATTTTCAGTTTCACACTGAAAAATATTTTTTCATGGAAGAGCAGCAAAAATAAAACCCCAACATGTTTTGCTTAATCAAATCTAGAAGAGTGCACAAGGGCACTGCTGGTTCATGGACAACTCGTTGTCTCCTGGGAGCCCCAGCTCCTTCTCTGCAGAGCTGCTTTCCAGTGGGTCAGCCCCCAGCCTGTACTGATGGGTGGGTTATTCCTGCCCAGGTCCTGGACCCTGCACTTGTCTTTGTTGAATTTTAAAAGATTCTACCCTGCCTTTCTCTCAGGTCTGTTGAGGTCCTTCTAAATGGCCACATAGGGTTCTGGGGCATCAGTCACTCCTCCCGGTTTTGTGCATTTTTTATAAAGATGGTGAAAAGGGATTAGTAGGCTATATTGTGTTGTTTTGTAATGCCACTGTTTTTTTCTTAAAAAGAAAAAAAATCCTACCAAAAAATCCCAACTTATTTTGCTTAATCAAAACTGCATGAGTGCTTACAGTTTCTATAAAGATGATAAATAGGATTAGTCAACTGTAATGTACAAGAGCAAATTTTGTCCCGTATGTGACCTGAATTATCTGGTAATAGAGACCATCCTGAATTTTTGGCTTTTTTAAGAGGTATCTGATGGTAAAGTAAAAGGTGTTAAAGCGTGGAGTATACCTGTCACATTATATTCCAGTTTGTCCATTCAAAACCAAGTCCAGGTTTCCTTTGCTTTTTTGACATTTTGAGCTGCTGATCTGTTCCCCATAGTTCCAGAGACAAGCAGTTTTTCATTTAAAGGAAATGAATGGCATTTTTACCTCTCAAAGATTATTCAAGTGTCAGTCACTAGTATTAAGCATACTCATTTATTTGATTATACTTTGGCATTGTTTATGACTTGGCCTTTGAATATAGAATCATAGAATGGTTTGGGTTGGAAGGGATTTTTAAAGGTCATCTGGCCCAAACCCCTGCAATGAGCAAGGGCATTTCAACTAGACTATGTTGCCCAGAGCCTTGTCCAACATGACCTTGATTTTCCCAGATATGGAGTATCTACCACCTCTGTGGGCAACCTGTTTGGGTGTTTCACTGCCTTCATTATAAACCATTTCTTCCTAGTATCTAATCTGAATCTACCCTCCTTCAGTTTAAAGTTATTGCCCCTTGTCCNCAAGTCCAGGTTTCCTTTGCTTTTTTGACATTTTGAGCTGCTGATCTGTTCCCCATAGTTCCAGAGACAAGCAGTTTTTCATTTAAAGGAAATGAATGGCATTTTTACCTCTCAAAGATTATTCAAGTGTCAGTCACTAGTATTAAGCATACTCATTTATTTGATTATACTTTGGCATTGTTTATGACTTGGCCTTTGAATATAGAATCATAGAATGGTTTGGGTTGGAAGGGATTTTTAAAGGTCATCTGGCCCAAACCCCTGCAATGAGCAAGGGCATTTCAACTAGACTATGTTGCCCAGAGCCTTGTCCAACATGACCTTGATTTTCCCAGATATGGAGTATCTACCACCTCTGTGGGCAACCTGTTTGGGTGTTTCACTGCCTTCATTATAAACCATTTCTTCCTAGTATCTAATCTGAATCTACCCTCCTTCAGTTTAAAGTTATTGCCCCTTGTCCTATTGCTGCAGGCCCTACTAAAAAGCCTGTGCCCATCTTACCTGTAAGCCTCCTTTAATTGTTGAAAGGCTCAATAAGGTCAGTCTGGAACCTTCTTTTCCTCAGGCTGAACAGCCACAACTCTCTCAGCCTTTCTTCACAGGAGAGATGCCCCATCCCTCTTTCCCAGCCCTCCTCTGGACTCGCTCCAACAGGTCCCTGTCCTTCCTGTGCTGGGACCCCAGGGCTGATGCAGCTCTCCAGGTGGGGTCTCACCAGAGCAGAGCAGAGGGGCAGAATCCCCTCCCTGCCCTGCTGCCCACACTGCTCAGGATGCAGCCCAGGACATGGTTGGCTTTCTGGACTGCAGCTGCACACTGCCAGCTCATTCCAGTTTTTCATCCATCAGCACCCCCAAACTGCTCTTCACAGGGCTGCTCTCAGTCCATAACCCAGTCTGTATCGATACTGGGGGTTACCCCAGCTCAGGTGTAGGAACCTGCACTTGTCCTTGTTGAACCTCATGAGGCTCAACCTTCTTGAGCTTGTTCAAGTGCCTCTGGATGACGTCCCATCCTTGAGATTCATCACTTAGCCTGGTGTTGTCTGCCAGCTTGCTGAGAGTGTGCTTGCTCCCACTGTCTGTCATCAACATATTTCATTTCTTAAAATAACCTTTCATTAACTGCATTATAAAGTGATACTAAGGACCTGTGCAGACAAAATTAGAATTGGAAAAAGTGTTTTGACTACTTGCCAGATGGATGTAGGAGATAATAACTGCTGAAAAGGCCCAATTAGGAGGTCATTCTACATGGACCTATTTCTTCAACTCTTGCTGTCTGGTGACCATTATTAATCTAGTTTCAGGGTAGCAGAGTAATTTGGAAAGAATGTAAAGCTTTTGTTGTTAGACCAGTATGATGGAGATACACTTTCCACGTGTCTTGGTTTTAGCTGGTACAGCGCTGTGCTTTGGATCATTTTGGGTGTTGCTGAGTACTGCTTAACCTAAGTCAAGGAATTCTTAGTTTACCATGCTCTGCCAGGTAGTAGCTGTACCAAAAGCTGGGAGGGAGCATGGCCAGGGCAGCTGACCCAAAAAGGAAATTCCATACCATGGAACATTATGCTCAGTAAATAAACTGAGGAGAGTTGTCCAGGAGTTGCTGGTCTGTGCTGGGAGACAGGCTGTGCTGGGGTCAGTGGGCAGAGAGGAATTGTAATGTACAGCGCTTGCTTGGTCTTGGGTTTTATTCCTCTCTCTTACTCTTGCTTTCTCTCTTCTCATTACAGTTGTTACCATTCCTATTGTTATTATTATTATATTTTATTTCATTTATTAAATTGTTCTTTTCTCAACCCAAGGTTCTTTGGATTCTCCTTCCTGTCCCACATTGGTCAGATGGGGGATGAGTGACTGAGCCATTGTGTGGCACTTAGTTGCTGTCTGGGGCTAAACCACAACTATAAAGTCAGTAGTTTACCTGGGATCATTGCATTTAAGCATAAAGAAATCCACAGCATTCTTCTTTGCTTTCCCAGGGAAAAAGAACAGTTTATTTTCTCAAGAGGAAGCAATTATATTTAATTGACTCTTGGTTATTTTTTTGTTCCTTCAATTAATTCCTTGGAAATTGCAGTGTGCCAGAGTTTGTAGAGCAAAGTTTTCTTCCTTCCATAATTGCTTATCCTCTTAAATAAATGCACCCTGTTATTATATGGGGGAAAAGAACCATGTTCTGAAGACTGTTTCCATTGTTAGTACTATTATTAGAACTTCCTCCTGTTAATTTTCTGCTTCCTTTATATTTTACTGTTTTAAAATGCATCTAGACTAAACATACATATGTTTTGTTTGAATATAGGTTCAGCACAATGCAGATAAATCTACAACATTGAAACTGGCAGATTTTGGCCTTGCAAAGCAGGTTACAAAACCCATATTTACTGTCTGTGGAACACCAACGTATGTTGCTCCTGAAATACTTGCTGAGAAGGGTGAGTGTATATATTTATAATTTGTCATAAATCTTACAATTACACTGAACTTTCTAATAATGGAAATAGCCCAGAATGTTTCAACCTACTGAAATATCTTTTCATGGTAGGAGGTTGGCTAGCAATGTAATTTAGGAAAGGAAATCTCTTAGTTTTTAACAAACACAAGCATGACATCAGTTATATTTTCACTATTAGTGTCTGTGCTAATATACCACTGACTTCTAAGCAGATAAGCTATAAAATATCATAGCTAATAATTGCTAAAGTGGGGAAATGACCAAAAGTTCTCATTGCAACCTAAGAGTAGCCAACCCCATTTCATTACTGTAATCCAAACAACTTTCCAAAGCCCCGATGATGCAAAATCATTTTGAACATGTATTTTAAATTTATGTAACAATCCAGAACATGTTTTTGCATCACAAGGAATTTAGACAAGTTCATCTCCAAAAAGATTCAGACCTGGAAAGAAATCTGTTTTGTTGGTGACTCAAGCAAATCTATTTCTGGTTTTTGTTCTGTGGAGCTTGGTTGCACATCTCCAGTTATATCCAATTTCAATGGAAACTTGGCACTCTTAGATCTTTTCGAAGGGAATCTGAGGATGACTGTTCTAGAAATATGTGCTGTGTTTTCTCAATTAGTCTCCAGTTGACACTGGCCTTGTGAGACAGTGTTTGTGAAACATGTTGTGGAAAAGAGAGACTGTGTGAGAGCTGTAGCTAATAATGGGCAGCTTGTAAGCGTGGTGTACCAGCCACTTATTCTTTTGCTGACCTCATCTTTTTGAGGAACTGAGCAGAGATTCTGTGTTTCTTTTTCATTCTATTTCCAAGGAACAGTTCCCTTGCAGTTGTGAGTTTTCTTTCTAAAACAGACTTATGGTTTGTGCCTTCTTCCTTAGGCTATGGACTCGAAGTAGACATGTGGGCAGCTGGTGTGATCCTTTACATTCTGCTCTGCGGTTTTCCCCCTTTTCGCAGTCAGGACCGGGATCAAGAGGAGCTGTTTCAGATCATACAGCTGGGTCACTATGAGTTCCTGTCTCCTTACTGGGACAATATTTCTGCAGGTAAGATTCTACACTTGTAGCAGATCTGAGAAGTGGCAGTCTTCTTCCCTGGAGTGGGGAAAACTCCTTTCAGGGCAGTGAGCTCGATCAACTTGCGGTGCTTTACAGATGCTTTGTATGAACCTGTGCTTTAAATGTGAATTTAGTCCCCTGGTACTGTGGATGGCTGTGTTTCTCCATGTTAGTTCTGAATACTTTATGGGTTCCTTGATTCCTCCCTCTCTAGACAAAAGCAAGGACTTTCCTCATCTAGCTCTGCAGAAAAAGGTGCCAAAATAATCTCAAGCGTTATGTTAGATTGTGAAGGTGTTATCAGAAATCTCAAAAGCTGAGAATGAAATCCTTGCCCTGCAGAACACAGTGTGGATTTCCTATTAACAATGGGGTCTGCACATAGTAGTTTTTTCTTTCTCACAGCCTCATACAGTGTCTTTTGTGCACTTTTCAAAACCAGAAACCCTAAAACTCCTTTACAGCCTGTACAGTCCTTTAAAGAACATGTTCCACAGCATTTTACAACATTTATGCCTCTTAAGGGATGAGATACCCAGTGCTCATTCCTGTGAATCTGAACACTTAGCCTGATGCCTTCAGCACGCTTTTGAGATTAAATTCCCTTCACTTTCTCCTCTCTTTCTGAGGGGGAGAATAACATCAGTCATGGAGATTTAATAGCTTCTGTCACTAATTCTAACTCCAGTTGTTACAATAGCTCCTGGGGATAGTTACAAAAACCGTGGTAAATCTAATGAAAAAAATAAGGACATTTTGTGTGGGTGTAAGTGTCACCATCACAGAATGGGTAAGGGTGGAAGTGAACACGGTGGGTCATGTGTTTCAAACACCCTGCTCGAGCAGGGTCATCCTAGAGCACATTGCCCAGGGCCATCACGCCACTGTGCTTCACCCCTCCCTCCTTTGCTTTCTTTCATAACAGCAGCAAAAGACCTCATCACCAGGCTGTTGATAGTGGATCCCCAGAAGCGCTACACAGCACGTCAGGTGCTTCAGCACCCCTGGATCAGAACAGCTGGAAAAACTAACAGCAGGAATTTGCAGAGGGAAGTGACAATAAATATTGAGCGCCATTTCCGGGCCCAGCGCCGAAAGGAAGTTGCTGATGAGGACACATGAAATCTTTCAAGCTCATTTTGTCTTCTTTTTATTGATTAACAAATCACTTATGTTTTCTTTTCTAAATGAATTGGGAGTTTAATGTATAGCTGTTGGTGGCTATTGCCATGCCTGTTTTTTTGATTCTGAGATTCTGAAGGACAGAGGTCAAATTCACATCCACTTCCTCTGATGTTACTTGGCAGTCTCTCTGTTGAAAGCAATGGGGATTAGATAAATTCTGGAGGGTGCCTATTATTTTTCTTTAAGTATTGATTTGGGCTTTTACATCTGTTTAAGATGACAAATGTTTGCTTCTGTGACTGACACTAGTGGTGAGTCTTCTCTCATCCTTTTTGTAGGATACTTTCAAGGAATTTTGTGTTTGTAATGTTTTCAAAATAGCTGCATACACATCTTGCACTAATTCTTTAAAGCATCTTTTCACTAATTCCTTCTTTCCACAGAGAAGGAAGAATAAAAAGTAAATATATTCTTTAGCTGTAGGATATATTAAATAGCAGCCAGATACTGTATTTGCTAGGTTGTGAGGGAATACAAACCCTTGTTGACTAAATCTGAAGTTTTATGATGTCTCCCTTGGCAACATCTTTCACTGGTTGTTCAGGGTAAGAGATGGTAAAAGATGGTACAATGTTTCTGTTACACGATGATGTTGCCATGTAGTGTGGAAGTTTCACTCATTTTGAGAAGGGGGAAGTTATGGTTGATACCTTTTCAAGGCTCAAATAATAGCACCTTTCAAAGAGGTTTTCTTCCTACTCTGGGAAGTAGGAAGTTAAGCAATTCTAAGGGCACTTTGCTTCTTTTCCCAAGGTCATAATTCTGGAATGATAACTCAGGCATTTTTCCATATTGAGTTTTTTTTTTTCCCTTGGAGACATCCATGTGCATCTGTGACTCTTCCATGCTGATGGAGAAAAAAACCTGGGAAATTGTGACTAAAGTTAACCCTTGACTTCACAGTTTTCTTTTCATCAACACACTTCATAGCTGAATTGCGTTTTTACACTTTTTCAGTGTAGTTTAGCAATTGTTTTGGTTGGTTGGTTGGTTGGGGTTTTTTCATCTCATGCCCTCACTGTGACCTTTTTCTTCTTGCTTCCATGAGAGTAGGCAATGGGATGAAATGAGACTAAAATCCAACTAGGGGAAAAACAACTTGTTGCTTTTGGACTATGGAAAGGTCTCCCAGGGGAAGTGTCAGATGCTCTACTGCATGTGTTTTTAATATCTTTATTGGATGCAGTTTTAAAGAAATCCTGAGGGGGTAAAATACAGTCCAGAGAGGGGCCATGACCTAGAACAGCTTTTGAATCTCAGAACTTCAGATTAACTAATTAAATTCAAAAAGCACTTGAGTTTTCCATTTTGTAATTCTTTGTCCTTGAGTTCCATGTGCTAGCAAATAATATTGATGTTAGAATATCAGTGGTGTTAGCATTGAATACACAGCCTGTAGAAATGGAGGAGGGTATTTTACACTTGGAGAGCTGCTGCTCTGCCAGTGACATTAATGAGAAATGCCAGAAGCATTTCAGAATCAGTGGAACATTTTCACAACTGTATGAACCAGAATATTATTTTTTGGTGAGTGCTAATATTTTGTGTGAACTTGCTGAATAACCAAAAAGTGTAGGGTGCTGTCATCATGTTTCTTTTTCATCTTGTGACTGTTTTGCTGCAAGAATTATGTATAAAAGTAGAGATCACTTGACTCTTAAAGGAGAATTGCACTTTAAATTGAATGATCTTATTTCTAATACTTACTGGAATAAGACTTGCTGTGGAGTTCAATAATTGGTGAAACAAACCAATCAAATCTTTACTGTATGCCCACGTAGAATCTCTATGATATGTCATACTTCTGCTTTGGAGTCTCTGAGTCAGGAACTTTTCCTTTTCCTGAAAACAAGAATGGATTTAAGTGCTTCCCTGAGTTAAGGGAAACCTAATGTAACCTAATATTATAGAAGCATTACATAGTATTTGAGTAATACTGTATCCACTCTTAATTTAAGTCTATTTTGGATAGGAAACTGTGGAAAAATAGCTTCTGATGTGCAATACTATATTTTGTAATTATCTTATTTTTAATATAGTTGTTTAGGAATAAAGTCTGAAGTGACAAAATGTATTTAATCAGCAATGAATCTGAAAGTTTGGAGATTGTGTTACAAGTTGCCTTTTTCACCTCTAAGAACCTGTCTGCAGCCTTATTCATAGTGCAGAAGATGGAGAATTTGCTTGTAACGATTATAAATGTAATTATTTTTTCAATTATTTTGTTTTTCTTTCAAGTTCTCTGTGTTCCAGACAGGCTAAACATGGACTGTGCCAGGTAGTGGCTGCATGGCACCTGTAAATACAGATGCTGCTGTGGCAGTGCTGGGGCACTGGTTTGTCACTGTTGCTAATAGATGTGTGGCATTAGGCCCTCCTCCTTCAGGTTGGAGGCTGAAAAAGCTTCCAGGTGCTTCTCAGGGTTTTTACCTCTTTCTTTCTCTCTCCTACTTTGTTACTCCTTCTTTTCTCTTGTTGCTTCCAGTTCTTGCTCTGCCTCTGTGCTGTTCTTGGCAGTCCAGGTCCCCAGACATTATGGTTTAAGTTACTTGTAGCAATGAAAACCCATATGATTTTGGAGAGCTCAGCCTCAAGCTTTCCTGGGTGATGTTGACAGTAATATTAGTCAGGACCAAGACAAAAAATGGTGAAAATCCCCTTTCATCTCCTACTGCCTTTTCTCAGGCTTTTCTTTTCCCATTGTGTGACATTCCAATGCAGACCTGATCTTAATGCTCTGTAAGATGGTTTCTAATATATGAACCCTGTTCACACTCTGATTGAGGATTATCACTGTTCTTCCTTTCCTGAGGTTTTTCTAATGTATACTGTCTCCTTGGGTTCTGGAGTCATCTTCCTCTTAATGTTTTCATTTCTTGATTGGTTCCTTTCTTTACAGGTAGTCTGAGGAAGCTCAAAGCCAGGGGAGACTACAGATTCAGAACAAATTCTTGCTGATTTGTTGGGCAGAAGAAATATCCCTTCTTGCCCTTCTTTAAATCTTTGTGGATTAGACTCTCATATGGCTTTATATTCCACTGAAAATAAAATAAGTTATAGTGTCCTCATCTCTTTAAATACTAACAATGAAGAGAGTCTGAATATATCACCAAGAAAAACCAACTCTCCCCTCAAGAGCTAAGTGCAAAGTATTAATTTATATTGCAGACCTCAACAGGAAAGTCCCACTTCCAGAGGATTTGCTGGGTCTAAGGCAATAGAAGGGAAGAACCTGTTTATTTGCTGCAAGCTTTAGCAAATGAGCTGAGTAGGAATCATTTCATGCCTCTTAAAAGGTATTGTTTGATTCCTAAGTCATAGTGGAGATCCTGATCAAGTTCTAGTTATTCCAGGGTTATTTCTTTACTATCTGGTATTGGTATATTCAAAAAATATTCTCTTTTTAGAAACCAGAGGCTCTCCATCATCTTTAACCATTGACTTGACTCTTCTTTAGTTGATTGAAGCTTTTAAGCATGCTTGCATATTTTCATGGCCTAGCTGTAATATTTCTCAGACAGCAAGCATGAAGATCCAAATATATAGGATTGAGTCATCATTATTTCATTTTGTAGTGAAACATGTACCTAATAGACAGAGTTGTTTTCCTAGCTTTTCAATTTTCTTTTAAGTTTAATTTTATTTTATTAATGGGTCAGTACTTAAAATCACAGTCAAGGCTTTCAGCTACAATCGTTACAAAAGTGGTCACTAAAGGATAGTTGGGGTTTTGGTAAGGATGTTCTATTCCCAGAGATCAGCCAAGAGTGCTGTGAAGCATTTTGAGCACCCTTAGAAGCCACTGTTACTAGCTTTGTGCATCATAAACTTACTTTGTCTGCGTTTGGAGTTTCTGAACATTAAATCCAGGCTTTTAGTGACTGCCTGGGGCTGACAAACTAAGTAGTAACTCTCTCCAGTGGTGTGCTTTCCACTGCCTGAAGATAAAGTGGTCTCTGGATATCCCCTCCATTTGCCACCAAGGTCAACTTCTTCACTTTCCCATATGCTCTTACATTTCATCAGTCCTAGACCTCACCTATGTATTTTTTGTCACTGTAATCTGCCTACTCTCCCTGGCCTCTTACCCCTTGGATGACTCCCATTATTGAGAGATGGTGAAATCTGCACATATTAGTATGTTTCTCTTAAGGAAATTCTGGCCTTAGAAATGAGAATGAGCAAAAAACATTTCTAAGTATTTAGGCATCTGAAACTGTGCAAAAGACTGGCACTTCACAATTGCATGGTGCATAACTGCCTGAAAATGAACAGTGGGAATTTGGTCATTGCTTAAATATTTAGTCACTTAATATTTAAAAATGTGTGCCCAGGAGACTTGTGCTTGGAGCTTGGCAGTACAGCAGAGAGTGTTTCCTCTGAGACACAGACGCTTTAACTTCTTTTATTCAGGGACCTTCTGAATCTAAGATTGTTCAGTTGCTGTGTGGAATACCTGGACTCAAGCACCACCAAATCTACCACCTGGCTTCTGACTGGAATTATAGGTGGCTTGCCTGTATCTCTGTTACTGCAGGTTTTGCCTCTAGGGTGATGGAGGGATAGTGGGATATTGTCTCCTGAGCTTAGGCCTGTTGGGTTTTGGTCCTCTTGTTAAAGTGAACTTTGAGGAGTCCACTGCTTGCTTTTCTGCAAGTACCCAGATTTGGGGAGGTATTCAGTCTGCTTGGAAATACAGCAAATTTGCTGTGCTTATAAACTGATCTTTCCAAAGTCACATATGTATCACTCTTAAATATTTTTCCTAAAATTTCTCCTGTCACCTGGATTTCATTTAATTTAAGCAATGTAAGGGAAATGCTTTTTATGGTTCTGGGCATGCGTTTTTCTGTCTTTTCTAAGTCCACAAGTAATACTTTACTGTTGACATTCTTGCTCCTGAAAGGAATTATGGGCACTTTAACTGGGCTGACAGTGTATAATGGCACTGTTTGTTCTACAATATGGTTTATTTGTAATTAGGCTGAAGGTGTAATTTTCTAAATTAAAATACATTGTAGACTTCAGCAGAAAAGTTGTTATTCCTCCCCCTGTACCTCCAATAAAGGCAAATTATACAGTGAATGTTATGTTTCAGTTCTTTCCAATAAATTGGGAAACAACTGTGTGGCCAAGTTTTGTTTGTTTGTTTGGTTTGGTTTTTTTTTTTTTCCCTTTTTCCTTCTGGCAATGTATCTATTTGGGAAATGCTTGTTTTAAAAGGTTTGCGATTTCAGTAAGTATTGTGTGTACCTTCATTTATGAGTAGCAGAACCCATTCTAATGCTGCAGTCCTTTGAATACTTACAGATGGATTTTCTTTGCTGCTGCATGTAATCCCATTAAAACCAACACAAACTTTTGCAGAACTGGAGCTGAGATTTATTCTAACAGCATTTTTTGCCCCATATTGTTAGAGCAATCATGACAAGCAGACCTAGCTTCACTGAGGCTTAATGCACACAGGACTGATGTCTCCCATCATTAATTCTTTTTCTGTAAAATTCAAGTTTGTTTAGAAAAATATTTGCTTTCTTTGTGGAAACACTTATAGTATTTGAAATTGAGTTGCTTGCAAAAAGTGGCTTTTTCAAAGGAGACTGTTTCTTAGTAGCCTGTGTATATTTCAGCTCTGTTATTAAAAATGATATTTTCCTGAAGGCTGCAATATTGTCTGAAGCAGGGGACATAAAATTGTGTCTGGGGTATTGATGGTGTTTTTGAAGAAGCTACCTTCTCTGCATGTGAGCATGTGTGATAAAGTGGCTGCCAGTGAGAAAAGTTTATTGCATATTGGTCCTTAAAGACATCACAGCCTCCTCATTACTCTAAGAATAACTGTAAACTCTTTGGAATGACTGACTTTTATGATAATCGCACAAATTTATTGCACTTCATTTTAACAATTTGTGTAGGCAGCTAATTAAATCTGATTTAATGCTTTGCTGTTAGGAGAGGGATTCAGATGTGTTTCCTGTGTCAGAAGTGGTTGAAGGCAGAGTCCAGCAGTGCAGTAAATTTGTGTGATTATCATAAAAGTCAGATGTTGTATTCTTGCAGAATTTTCTCTTTTTAAATTAGAACTGTTTTGACAAAGTAGGAATTGGAAAATCAGAAAATTAGAGCTAATAACCTTAAACTGTCATTGGAAATACATTTTGTTTTCTGAATTCAGAAAGTGAAATGAAGAGCTAGAAACATTTTGAAAAACAGGGAAATACAGGAATTATTCACAGAATGTTTCAGCAATTCAAGCAACAAGAATATTTGGTGCAGTGAGAACATGAAGTACCTTGGTAGGGCTGAGCAGGGGCTGCAACAGGAGCTGTGTGAGATTGGATGAGTCTGAAAAAGGGGTGCTCCTTATCACCACTGGAAAAATGATTGAGTCATAAAAGCTTAATCCTGCATTGTCATTGCTGTGTTCATAAAGCTTTCTAAATTTCATTGACAACCTCTGCTGCAAGAAGGCATTTCCCATGAAGAATTACAGCATAAAACATTTTAGGTAGAGTTTAACATAAAAGATTTCAGCAATGAAGATAATTTACCTAGAAAATGGAAGGATATGATTGTTAACCACTATGGTAAATTGTCAAGGAATCCTTATTGCTGGATTTTCAAAAAGAGTTCAGTTTTGTGATCCTAAGCATTTGCAACTACCCAGCTTGCACTGTTGAGAGTTTCAATGACATTGCAGTGCTACAGCATAAAAACTTATTATTTAACAGCTCGGAAGAACCATTTGTGCCTCGTGTAAGGGTGGAAATAAATGGGTCAAATACATTTTATTAATTTTAGCTTGCCTGGAAACATACTGGCCAGAATATTGTTCACATGGTGAGTGATGGATGAAAAATGTATTATTGACCAGTGTTTCCAATGGAAGCCTAAAATTGTGTTCTTGAAAATGGGAGCATGCTGGCTGTTTGGCTAAAAGCCAGCACGTGTCCTAGTAAGCTATTATTTCTTCAAATAAAGAAAGAGAGAAACACCATATTAAATAGCCCCTTGTGATTTGAAACAAACAAATAAAAAAGAGTCTGAAAGAAAAAAGTGGGAAACAAAACAAGAGGAGGAAAAGCTGAAGGAAAACAACTTTTTTTTTTTTCAAAATGTTTTATTTTCTTAAGTACATCAATGCTTTAGACAAATCTAACAGAGCTTTATGAGTGAAATAAAAAATAGCTTTCCCTTTGCTGGTGTGTAACATTCCTGTGGTGGTTCCCCAGTTACTTCAGTGTGTCTGAGAATAGCTGATTCCAAGCAGATACTATGCAACCACTAGATTACCTCACCTGGATCATAATTTTCTAGGGACAGGACAAGAGAAGAATCCCTTAAAAGAAATAAAAGCAAAACTACTCCACCATGCGAGTAACTTTGAACAATTATTCATCCACAGGAGAATTTTATAGAAGTTTATTTTCACGTGCTTTCATAACTCACACAGTTGATGTTCAAGGGATGGAAGTTAGAACTGGATGTTAGAATGTGACATTAATAAACTCCTCCTAACAGCTGAAGCCTTACATAAATTATTGGCTGAGAACTGATAAGATTATAAAATCAGAATATTCCAAAACCTGTGTTTAGGTACAGAGTTACCTGGGGAAAGACAGCAAGATAGATCAGGAAAGCTGGAACAAAGATGTGCAGATAAATGCCTTAATGACCAGGAAAAAGAATTGGTTCTCTGAATTCCAAAAGAGACCACTGAGTGTGATGGTCTCTGAAAATGAACTTGTATTTCTTTTATGATGAAATATTTCTTTCAGTATTTTTTAAGCTTTGATGTTGGGAATCTTGAAAGACACAAACATGGTTTTTAGATTATCATCTTCTGTCAAACAATGGTACAATTTATGTTTTGCCTTGAAAATCTCACCCTTTTTTTCTGCTGCTTGCTAATCCAGGTTTTAAGGAAAACAGAATCATTTAGTGTTCATTCTATGACACTAAACTTAGTTCTTACGTACTTGCCAGTAGCAAAGATTTCTTCATGAACATCTTCCAAAATGTATGTTTGGAAGTTAAAAGATCTGCTGGTGTTTCTGAGGGCATTCCTGTATTTCAGTGGATTAGAGCTTGTGATGGAGACCTTTTTCCCCTTAGTTGGAAATAACTATTGCTTGAGGCTTTTCAGGTTTGCAACCTCTGTGTGTGCACACCTGTTTTAATGGTCTAAATGCTGAATTCTGTGCATGCCCTCTGTTGTGTTGGTTCTTGGGGCTATCTGCCAGCATTACTACTTCTCCACACAGCAGAAAAAAATCCCCAACATTATTCAAAATGCACTAGCAAAAATAGTGCCATTAGGTCATTGTTTTAATGAATCAGTGATGGGACTGCTATAAATTGTACCAAAAACTAAACAGCCTTTATCAGGAGGGTACTTTGGATGAGCTTTTGGACAGATCCTGTACAAGGGATTCTGGGAGGAGAACAGACAAAGAATTCAGCAGCAAGGTAAATCACTGAGTGTTCAATTTATTTTCAATGTCAAATGGGCTGACAGAGGAAGAGTAAGGATGGGACAGCTTTGTTTTTTAGTTGGAAACCTCTTTACTGGCAGGCTACAATGGTTTGAATTCTGAGAATTTTTTTTTTTAATGCCAGTCCAAACTATATTTTGTGAGTCCCAAACTTAAAGTTTTTCAGTTCAGATGTGTGTACACATTTGCAATTTGAGTAAGACAGTTCTGTGTGGGCTGAAAAAACCTAGTTATTTTTATCAGTATATTAGTTAATATACTTAGTTATTTTACTGATTTTCAGGTGTAGTCTTTTTTGGTGAAGCCTACAACTTGCAAAACTCGATCTGTATTTAACACCATATAATCAGAGAAATTTAGGATTTCAAGGTGACACTATGTATCCTTCTTTGAAAAGAAATCCTTTGTATTTCTGAGGTGTATGGACATTCTCTGTTAATGTGAAGCTCTCCTAGGTATGTGTTAGCTGGTAATAATACCAGTGCTGCTTTTGGGCAGCCTCAAAGGCCTCCATGAACTTGCACTTTTGTTTATTTATTAGGAGTGGGTGCCTTGATGCCTTAGTGAATGGCACTTCTTTAAAAGCACAAGCAACCTGAATTCCTTCCTGGGAAGAATGCTGGAGAACAAGGTGCAGAACAGCTGGGATCCAGAATTCACTCATGCCCTCCCTGCTGATCTGATGCCGGTGTGGTTGCAGTGTGCAGTGTTTAGTTAGAGCAAAGCCCTGCCAGACATCACTGTCCTCTCCTGCAGCTGTGGTCCCCAGTGGCCTCAGGTCAAGGTCCCCTTTGGTCCTCCTTGTTTCTGCCATGTCCAAATTTGAAGCCTCCATTGGTAGGAACAGAGAGAATAGCAGTGCAGGTACAGCACTTCACGTGTTCAAAGCTCCTCACAAACATTAACTAATTAAGCCTCAGCAAGTCCTTATGAGGCAGGTATTTATTCCAGCTGAGTGTTTGTGTCTGCAATCAAGAATATGCTAGACTTAATCCTGCTGTCAATCAGCCTAATTGATTTAAATGTCTAATTGGGTAGGTTCCCTCAAGTAAATTATGTTTAAGAAAGGTTAGCCTGGGGAAGAGAATTATGCAGGGGAAAAAAACATTGCAAGAGGAAATCCTCAGCCAAGCAAAGGCAAGGACAACTTTCAGTGGTGGTTTTAAAAGCAGCTGGGGAGACAGGAGCTATTTTTTCATCGCTGCAAAATGTCTACAAAGAGGCTTGAATAACCTAGAATTAAACAGTCAGTCTTTGTAAATGGGTTGGTTTCAACAGAAGAAATTCAAAGAGAAAATCCCTAGTAGTAGCAATGAGTAGTAGTATCAAGGAGAGCAGTGAGGGACTGGGGGAGGCTTCTCTGTGCACGAGTTCTGACTCTCTCATCTGCACTTTGTCTAGAGAATGACAGCTGCCCTCTGCATCTTGCAGGAGGCTAGCATTTTGACATTAGATGATTTTTAGAGGTCCCTCCTGACCCAAACCATTCTATGATTCTAACAACACTTCTCACTGTGATGTTGAATGGTACCTAGTGTCTAAGTGTGCTGCAGGCCCACGCTGCCATGGGGCTGTGGAGAAGGGGAAAAATTTACAAAAGTTAGACCTGAGCTGACAGCTGTTGCAAAGGGAAACCCCTTAGGCTCAAAGAGGTGTTGTGCTGTGGTATTTTGTGCTGTGGCCTCCTTCAGACATTTTCTGTGACTCTTCAGGGGTCTAGAAAATGTTTAGGAAGTCACTCCTCCATCTTCTTCCAGTGTAAGATTCCTGTGGCCTTCCTTCTGGCCACTGGCAAGTCTGACCTTTAAAAGCTTAAGGAAAAAGATCCTGTCCTTTTCTCAGCCATTTACAATGGCTTGTGTTGATCAAGCCTACTAGTGGGACTGCTGTCCATGCTTGAGTGCACATTTCAATCTCCTTCACTGTCTGTACCTCGTTTCAGAGCTGTGTGTAAACTACAAACACTTTCCAGACTGGGTCTTTCCTCCTCACCAGTCTCGTTCCTTTCTGTGTGACTTCAGCACAAGCAAACCTTTATAGCTTGAGACATTGCTCCTGGAGAGCTGAGTTTTAGTGGTACTTGATGTGAGTATTTTAGCTACTTTGCTGAGATGAGTGCTATGAGGTTTAGGAAGAAGGAGGTTTACAAAGACTGTTTAAAATACCTTCTGTGGAGCAGTATCCAGAGACCTTCTTTGTTGTGGTAGGGGACGTATAAGTAAGAGTCTAAAGAGCAGCTTAGAAACAAACAAACAAAAAAAATCCAATACCATTCTTCAAAATTTCACTACTGAAAACAATCCTTGTGGAAATCCACAGTGAAAGCAAACAGCAGGTAATTTTTTGCAGTTGCTGCAGAGAAACCATCCTCTTGCCTGCATCCCTTTCTGCGATCTGCAAACAGCTTTAAAAAAGAGATATGGCTGTAGCTTCAAGCTGACAAGGATTGAAATATAATTTCAGAGGGAAGAAAAGTGAAAATTTGAAAAAGGATGTCTACAAAAGGATATGACTTAGGAATCTGTATTAACCTGTGAAAAATGTTGCTTTGCGTATTGTAACACCAAGAACATTTATGTCAAAGCAAAATCCAATAATGTTACTATCTTTTAAACACAGATGTTCTTTTCATGTTCACCCATTTCTTATTAACAAAGGAAGGGTGGTTTGAAATAAAAATAACTGAATACATTTCCAAAGAGCTTCAAGCACAAGACAGGTAATTTAGATGATGTCCATTAAACATCAGGTAAACCTGGAAAAAAGTATGTATGCAGGTAGTATTACTCTAGGTTTCTAATTAGTGTGGGCTTCAATTTTCAGTGTCTCTTAATAAAATTGGGCCCTTGCAATTTTATAAAATGAAACTGACTCTACATTTTGTTACACAACATTTTCATGCATGTGTACTTATCTCATTTTTCCCAGTGATGCTGACTCGTCCCAGAAACTATACTGCTCACAGTACAAGACACTTGAGAGAATTTTTCTATTAACCAAAATGATAAAGGTTTATAGTGCTGTGGTGTCTTGAAGTGTCTCTTGAAGTGAAGAGCCTTTCCGGTAATTCTGTCTCTACTAAAGCAGCTTTGATATTTTAGCAAGAAAACACCTCTCATGGTGTGGCTGTATTTAGGCAAAGTGACATCCAGAAGATAAACAGGACAAGTTTATGCTGGATGTACTCATCCCACATTTGTAGTATTTGTCATAGCTACGGCTGCGTGACCTGCCAGCTGGTCTGTCTGCAGAGGAGAGAAAGGGCTCTTTCCAATCTTGTAAGGAAAATGGGAGTGGAAAGGACAAGAAAGCAAGGAGAAATGAGAGGAAGAAGAGAGGTGAAGGACTGTCCCAGCTGACAGGAGGCTTTTGCTGTGGTTGCTGTGAGCTGCAAGCCAAAGGTGCCTTGTGTGACCCGATCCTGCACATCATCAGGTGGTGCTGTGCTGCCAGGTTGGGCTCATGGGCCTTTGATGTAGGCTGCCCACTCCCAAATTAGCCCTGTCTGACCCTTGCCTCCCTCCTGCTCATGTTGTTGTGAGCCCTTTTTATTTGTTAATACTTGAGGTAACTGCTGAGTTCACTTGCCTGCTTGATAAGGTCTCTAGTGCCAGGCAGAGCGTGACTTTCTTCAACCCTCTTCAATTTTCCCTCTGATCCATTCAGCTCTTATATAAAACCTTCAGAACAGAGTACTAAAAGCAATGGACCTTTCTTATCCTTTGCACATGGGCCTCGAGGCATAGCTACTGGGAATTATTTGTTATATGGACACGCTCCTTTTTCATCTTAATAGAAGTGTACATTTTCTTTTTCTTCCCAAAGATTTCCATTAACAACCAATAACACTTGTATAAATTGTTTCCCACAGGGCTGTCTTCCTTGCCAGGACTGAATTATTTAATGTATTCCTGCTTCAGGCAGCAGGAGGATGCATACAGAAATCCCTCAGTGCTCAGAGAGGCCTTCTTTGGTGAGTGTGCCCCAGGGGACCCAATGAGTGAGCAACTCCAGCCAAAGCCTGTGGGCAGTATATGGAAAACTACTCGTGAACACTTGTTAAATCCACACTTTCAGGCCCCAGGATCATCCAGGCTTCGTAAAAACTTGCAGTGACCCTGTGAAACACACTGGGTAGAAGTAAACTGGTAGTGAAGGGAGGCTGGGAAAGGGGAGGTGGTGGCCCATCACTGCCCAGGCCAGCCATACCAGGCCTGTCTTGGCTCGCTGAGGCTGCAGGGAGCAGGGACAGCTGCTGGGCCATGCTGGGCCACCTTTGGGGTGCTGGCACTTGCCCCCACGAGCAGCAGAGCCAATGCCCTGGGAGACAAGGTGCCAGAGGAGGGGAAAGTCGATGCCAGCCATAGTAGGACCATGGCTTGCTCTCCCAAAGCTCTGCAGCCCTGCACTTTCACCTGGCCCCAGCAAAGCCCACCCTGTGGCTCTTCCCTCCTGTGTGAGACACCTGGAACGCAGGAGTTTTTATATTGCTCATGTGCTGGCTGGGTTTCATACAACAAGCACGCCAGCTTTATGCCCAGCTTATCCGTACAGCTCTGTGCACAGCTATAGGCTTCTGATTTTTCCTTCCTCTTCGAATGTTTCGGTTTTATTGCTGTTTTTGAGGGAGAGCCGTGGCCGGGCAGGCCACCGGGTGGTGCTCTTAGCACAGAAATGCGGGGCCTCGGGCCCTGCTCTTCACTCGAGATTGAGCTCCGTGTCAAGGTTTGGGCTTGGCTGCAGCAATAATTTGCAGATGAACTTTGACACCAACAGCTCTTCCTCTCCAGGATGCACAAAAACGTCTCTGGATTTTGGAATTAGTCCAGGAAAAGCACTTTAAATACAGATGTCTTCTTACGATGCTTCCCAAAGGGAAAAAAAGAGACCAGTTTTAAAATGGGAATCTTCTTGACACCTCCTCAGCAAAGAATGTGGTCCAGAGGATGGCTCTGATGATGAACTCAAATTGTGCACAGGAGAGGACTGGGACACCTGTTGTGCTAGCATAGCTTTTGTTATGTGTGCCATAGCTGCAGTGGGTATGGAAATGTGGTGTTTTTGTTTTAAATCTCCCCAGGGGAAAAATACAAAGATGCCTTCCTTCTGCCTACTTCCCTGGGAAGACTCTCAAGTGTTCTGGTCCCAAGGGTCTGCCCCAGGGGAGCTCACACAGTGCCTGTCCTGGTGGAGAGCTCCCAGCAAGGATGGCCCTGCAGCCAGTGCCAGTGAGCATCTCAGTGAGAACCCTTGGCTGCCTCTGTGGCAGCAGGGCTGACACCTTGAATGTGGTTGCAAAGGTAGTCTTCTCACCTTTTCCTACTGAGAATCCTTTAAGTCTTCCCTGCTGGAAAATTCTACAGCCCTTTTTTTTCTGGAATGGTTTCCTGCTGCAAACAGCGCCTATAGAAGTCACCCTTTGGCAGCAAATGGCACCCTGTGTTTTTCACAACTTGAAGGCTTGGCTGTTTTGGCCACTGTTTTGCCCTCACCTCCCATTCAGCGTGTCTGTTTTAGAGATGAAATCCAAGATTCGTGCCTGCTGCTGAGATGAGTAGAGCTGTTGTCAGTGATGTGCCATCTGATACTGTCGGGTACCAAGAAGGATCCAAACAGATGAACAGGGGACAGTCTTGTAAGTCATGTCCCTGAGTGATAAATAGATTGAGGGTGGATGGAGATGCTGGAGATAAAATCTGTTATTTTGTTCTCTATCTTACTGGGCAATGTGGGCTGTTTGCTTTCCTCTGAGTCAGAGCTGAGAAGATTTGTTCCTATGCTATACTAAGGCTGACCTGTGCTGCTGGAGCTTGGACACTGATCCTGGACCAGCCATTCCCTAGCAGCTGAAACTGCTGGGATAGGCAGGAGGCAGCTGAAATGGGGACTTCTTACCAGGCAGAGTGTCAGAGGAGGGCTTTGGGACATCAGCAACCTCCTTTTCCTCATTTTTTTTTTCTGATGTTTTACTTCTGCTGGGGGAAAATGCTGAATTTTTGCAGCACTTTGCTTCTTCAAGTTCCTCAGCTTCTTCTCACAGCCTCCAGCATCCTCACAAGAAGGTGAGGCACCTGGCAGAGCAAAGGCCTTTGAGGTAGTGGTGAGCAATTCTCTTCCTGCTGGCAGCCCAGTACGTGGTCACTACCTTTCATTTTGGGTATGGCACAGATGCTGCAACAGCACTGGCCTCTCCAAATTACTGCAGGAAGCAGCTGCCCCTATGTTAGAGAAAAAGGTCACTGGTGCTACTATTGTAACAGGTAACACTAAAAAAACCCAAACAAGACACCAAATAAAACACTGGATCGTCTGTATGCAGCCATCCTTTAATGGCTCATTCCTGCTCTTAACTGATGAATCGACGGGGTCTGAAACCAAATTTATTTCTTTATTTCCAGAATGTATTTGGGGAGCCTCAGATATTTATATTTCCCTTGCAGGGTCCAGTGCAATAGTTGCAGCCACCTCTGGTTCCTGTTTCTTTGGGCCATGTCCTGAATTCTGCAGGGTTGTTTTAGCCCAAGTTTTGAGAACTGATCACCCAAGTCATGGACTTCAGCTGTTCCACTGCTGCTGCAGGCAGCACTGAGGGACAGACTGCAGGTCCCTGTCCCACACCGAGTGCAGGACCTGCACTCTTGAATCCAGGGTCAGAAATGACCCTGTGTCAGACATGGCTTTGTGGAGTGCACTTTGAAAATGTACATGGATCCGGTTTTGGGTCTGTTGAAATAAATCTAAATTTTTATGATGGATGAAACTAACCTTCCTCTGGGGCTGTCCCAACAAACAGGCAGGACAGGGAGAACCAGGGTGTTGTTTCCTTCTCTTATTTGAGCACAAGACTGTGGTGGTGTTGTTCACTTAAGGAGCCCTTTAGTATGGAAAGAGGGAAAAGACAAGGAAGATGCCAGGAAGGAATTGTGGTGTGTGTGCTTGCAGTACATCCTTCCTTCACAAGAGGTCTCTCTGTTGTCTTCCAAAGCTCGGGAGAGATGAATTTGTTAATAAAAAGTTCAGCTATGAGAGAGCTCCTCTGCAGATTATTATTATTTATAAAAAAATGTTTTGGATACATAAAATGGTGCCAGAGTGGGACAGCAAAAATATGTTTTGTACACTACTCTGATCTCTTTTTTTTTACATAGACCATTCTTTTTAGCAATATATACTGTTAGAATTATTGGATTTCAAAATCAAATGGAATTGAAGTGATCATGCTTAGAAAGGAAATACTTTATGGGACCTACTAGACCCTCTCCTTATAGTAGATCAAGACTTTCCAGTTCTTGAGGTTAAATGTACTGCTCAGTTGCAACAACAACAACAAAATTAAATATTTGTCTTGTTCCCAGAACTACCAAAATGACAGTGTTGCTGGCTATGCAGCAGCTGAAACTAGTTTGGGTTGTGAACAGTTCCAAATACACTGCTTGCTTTTCCAGTGCCTCTCTGCCTTGTATTTTGCTGCTAGTTGTAGGATGTGCCCAAAAGCAGAATCCAAGACCCTGAACCATCAGAATTTCTGGTGGAAACCCTGCACCAGAAGGGGCCTATTGTGGGAATGAGAAAGTCAGAGGCAGGGATTTGTGACCTGAGGTACACCATGAGCTGTAAGGCTCCTTATGGGTAGTTCTTGTGCACATGCTTGTCCCAAAAATAAGGGGTAAGCAAGGGAAGACAAAGTTCTATGAGTTCTATATGAAGGCACCGAGTAAAATGCAAATTCATTTTCTTTGTGTTTTCTCTTCTCACCTGTAGGTGGATGTTGGAGCCCTTGTGCTGGCAGTGCCTGAAGGACAGAGTCCTTGGGCACTGTCTGACACTGGGGAATGCTCATGCCCCAGGCACTGGGAGTGACCTGCTTCCCCTCCAGAGGTGCTCACTGAGCTGTCAAGGAGGTTTGCTCTGGGCTAGCATTGCTTTCTCTTCCCTGGTGGGAGTTCTACAGCATTTGCTCTATTTCCTTGGCACTGCTGGCTGCTTCTTAGCAAAAGGCACAAGATCTTGGGATTTCTAAACAGGGTGTTGTCTGAGAAGTCCTGTGGTGGGCATTAATAGCTGGATGTGGGATACTGTGTGTGCGCAGGTGAGGGATTACACTCGTGGAGTAGTGGCATAAGAAAGAGGACACTCTGGTACTGAAAAGGATCATAATTTCTCTAATTTGGTGTCCTGGGCACTAAATAGGCTGACTTGGATTGTTGGCAAATAGTTTGATTTAAAATAGATTTCCTGTCTAAAACATACTTTTAACAAGAAATTTTGCTCAGAAGATGCTCTTGAAAGACTTGCAGAAGCTGTTCACATGCATAGCTTGAAGGAAAAAAGCTAGACATGAAATGTAATATGCTTTGCACATCTTGAGGAAAAGAGATGGTCAGAACTCTATGAAACCATGAAGAAAATATGTTTGTGCTATAAGTGGTGGCTTCCTGGTCTGAAAGTTCGGCCCAAGAGACTAAAGATGAATTTTCTAGGTCTGCTGTGAGGATTTTATTCAGAAAGAGGTCATTGCAGCCCCTGAAAGTTAGCAGCTGGCAGGTGTCAGGCACGACCCTGTGTCTGTAGTGGGCTTGGCAATTTGTTGAGCATTTTTGTACATACATAATCTGTGAGCAAGTAGGTGGTCTTTTCCTTTTGTTTACCACTCAAAGGTGGGTTTAATATCCAGCTTTATAGATGATGCATAGCATTCATTTGCATACAAGGAACACATTTTGGAGGGAAGCCTTTTGGAAAGACACTTTTTTTTTTTTAATGGAAGTGCATGCAAGACTGCAGAGTTTTAGGCCTTAGCTTAATAAAGAATCGTGGGAATAAACAAATTTTGTTGGAGTCCATTACCTAGAGCCTGGTTACATCTTTGAAGAACACAAGGAAGCTTCAGAAGAAAAACCAGAGACTACAAACTAGAGACTCTTGTGCTTTCTCAATATTTATCCCTGCCCCTGTGTTGCAGACATTGGTTTGAGCCAGGTTTCTCCTGCAGTTTGTTTCCTACATAGAAAAACCTGCAAATATTACTGATTCTCATCACATTTCAAATCTGCGTGGATACTCAGTGGATACACAATCTTATGTGCAAATTTCTTTTTTTTTTTCTATGTTAGTTTTATAATCCCCTGGAAAACAAACCAAAACACAACAAAATACCCCAACAAAAACAAAACAACCTCCCCCCAAAATACTGAGAGTAAGAAACAAACTGAAGGGAAAAAAATCTCAACATGTAATTATGAGGCTTGAGATCAGTCACACTCACAAGTTCACAAGAATAAAACTTCAGGATTGTGTCATTTATGTGTGTTAAAAAAGGCTGCCAAGTAGTTTCTGTTAGAGAAACAGCTGATTACATAGGTTCAGAAAATGTCTGAGTGAGAGCAGTCTGTATTATCCAGGCATATTTGGGTTTGGGACTGCATCTGTCTTGCCATGAATGGAGCATAAATGGCAATATGGTTCTGCTTGGAACTCCAGAAACCCCTAAGGTTTATGTAGATTTTAAAATCTGAGCTCTGAATTTATCTGTTCCCATTTGAAAAGACACCTGAGTTTAGATATCTAATATCTGAGTTTAGATATCTGACTTCTTTCAGCTCTTAAAAAATAATAAAAAAATTGGTTTGAAAGGGAATTAAATATAACATTTAAAAAAAATCTTCTGGTTTTGCTCTGTCATATTTGCTAGATAAGCACTTAAATTCTGATTGGGTTGACTCATAAGATAAAGTTGTAATACATTCTCCTGTAAACCACTCTGATTATCCTTTATGAGATGGAGTGTCACACCTGCCAAAATGTTAAACATAAAATATTTTTATATGGCATCTTTTATCTCAAAGCCCTCCATGAAGCACTGAAATGGTGCTTTAAACTTCCAGATGATGGGGACAATTACTGCTGGGTGAGTCATGTTTTCAGAAATGATTAAGGATTTGGGATTTGGATCCAGAAGCCTGTTCCTCCTCTTACAGTGTCCCCTGACAGTAGTCAGGAAAATTTCTGGTGTGTTGTAGAGAACAACTGCTTGACTCACACGGTTTAAATGAAATTAGGATCAAAGCCCTTATGGGCATCTAGTAAACCAACAATTGTTGGTATTAGCAGCACAACCATGGGACTAGATACTTTCAAGGTGCTAATTAGAGTCTGTAAGTGCCTAAACCTCCTCTTATAACTAACCCTCCCTTCTGGCACTGCTGAGCTGAAGTTTACCTGCTGCTGTTACCACTTCTCTCCCCAGTCCTGCAAATTTTCCTGCATCTTTCATATTTGATTCCAAGTGGATGCCTTTCCTCAAGTCTCTTTAGAACTCCCCATCCATTTCTGTTTAATCCATCTGATTGTTTTCTTAGGCAAACTCTATTAACTCTTGCTAATTTTCTCTTGGTAGTGTGAGTTTTGAGGTAGGTGCTGTCTCAACACAGAGTTCTCAACACTTTACTGGGAAACACTGTTGACTCCTGCATCCCTTTCACATCATCCCTTGTTATCCAGGGGCAGGTACCCCAATGGTGTTGTAATTTCTGCTTCTTCCTAGAACTGGAAGTAAAAAAAGACCTCTTGATGGAGAATTTTAAAGCACCAAAGCAGTGTAGACCCACCAATTCATGTTGCTCTGTGAAACTGGGACTCAGGGTCCCAAGATGCTATTGAGAAAGCTGCTCACTGAGATTTTTTCTAAGGACTCTTTCAGCAAAGAGCACCTTGAGTGAAAAATGCTGTGAGCTCTTCAGCAGATATGTAGAATGTGCAGTTTCACATCTTGTAATCTCAGCTGGAGACCACCCATCACACACATGAGATCCTAGAGCATCTTACAAAGGAATGTAAAGAGGTTGCCCTCACAAGGCAAACAGCTCAGCCTGCCCAGAGCTGTGCCTTGTCCAGTGGCTGGAGCTGGGGAAGGAGCTACCTCACTACAAACAGTGATTCATGGAAACCACTAAAGACTCATGGAAATCACTGTTTCAAAGGGCAGAATGATCACTCATGCACACAGGGAGTCTTGGCCCACGTTCCAGCAGGGAAAAATTCCTCACGTTGGTGCCCAGTTAGTGGGCTAAGTGTCCTTGCATCTTCCTCAGTGCAGCAAGGAGCTGTGAGTGAGATGGCTTCCTTACAAAACCACTCAAGCTCAGGCACAGAAGCCTGAGGAACAATCAGGTCCCCAGGCAGCAACACTGTTCTTACAATTGCTGTCTCCTGCTGTATTTTTGAGAGAGAAGTTAGTGTTTGCAGATTGTCTGTGCAGGTGTGCTTGTCTGCATTTTCCTTTCTAGACAGCATGAAGGACACTTTCCCTGCTCTGGGCTGAGAATGCCCTGCCAGAAAAAGCACTGAGCTTTGCAACTTCTTGGGAATATGGAAACAAACAAAACGAGGAGCATAAAAAATGAATTTCCTTTGAAATTCAAATGTCAGGGAAATAAGCACATCTGATCTGTGTCAGCTTGCCATGCAGAATTATTTTCTGACAGGATCCATGGGTCCTTGCCTGGAAATTTAATCATAAAATATATCCATTAAATACACCCAGTATTGATGAATACTGATGCCAGTTCAATAAATATTAGGCCGCTCTTTTGAGAGTATATGTTCCACTAATAAATATGCCTCAAACTCTTTAGTTCTTGTGGTACAGGTCAGACCTTCTAATTTATGTATTCTCCTTGAAGCTACTTAGGATTTTGTTTGTGCTTGAGTGAATATTTCATTGAATTCAATGCTTGAGATTATGATAAGGGTTCTTAACCCTTTTACAAAGAAACAATACTTAAAATCATCCAGTTACTGTGGCTCAGAGAGCCAAAGCTTTATTTATCCTGCAATAAACTACTAGGGGGTTATGTAGTTGTGATGAGCCCTTCCTTGATGGATTTTCCTAGTGTCTGTTCTGAGCCTTGGGGAGAAGCTGCAGGGAATGAGACACTTCCCTGGTGTAAGCATTTCACCATCCTGCTTGGACATGTGGCCTCTCCCATGGTGGGAGCTACTCGTGCATTGCTTTCCACCAATTTTTCTAATTGCACAGGGAAATTCACAGCTTTGCTTCTTTCTTGGAAAAATGAAGTTGAGGTCCTGGAGAATGGCAAAGGAGTGGTTTTCCTCCAGCCTTAGCAACACAGCTGTGCCACGTCCTCCATGCCCTCCTCTTTCCTCCGTGTCTTGCTCTCCTTCCACTGTGGGTTTGTGGTGTATGAGCTGCCCATGCAGCCTTCTGGGGTGCACTGTGATCACAGTGCTGCAGGCAGGGGTGTCACACACTGCTACTGCTGATCCTTGGGAAATACAAACAGCTCACTGGCTAGTGCTCCTGTGTAGCAAAACTCCAGAAAAACTGCACGTGGATGTGGAGAAGGAATACTGTTTTGTGAGATACAGAACAAAGCCAGAAAGCAGACACTCTGTTTTCTCTAGATGAAGTAGGTGAGAACCTGTATGTCTGCCCCAAATTTGAACTGAGCCTAAACATGAAGTGACAGAGCAGTTCAAGCATTTGCTGGCCTTTTTTTGACAAGCTGCTTTGCTAAATTGCTTTGCAATCCCCAGCAGAAGTTAATAATAATTAAGGGCCTAATGTAGAAGCTGATGGAAATCAATGAACACTTTCTGTGGCTAACAGAGAGATCCTCTCAGAAGAGTCTATCTACTTTTTCACCCACCAGCAGCCCAGCAGGAGTAGGGTATGTGTTTGCATTGGATGTCACAGGATGGAGACATTACCTCTGGGATGCCTGGTATCACCCCAACCCAAGCAAAAGCCATCTCTGCCCATCTTTCTGCTTTCAGGACCTAAACAAATGGGCCTTGTGACTTTGTCCCTTTAATACAGGCTAGGGCATTTTGCAGAGCAGCTACAATTTGCCTTCCCTCAGGCTGAAGTCAGGATGTGCTGTCAACCCAGACTCGCTGTATCCTTCTGGGACTGCTAAAAGATTTAAAGCTGATCTACCTAGAAAAACCCCCCAAACCCAAAAGCTCCCATTGTATCTATGCTGTAAGGTGAACTTTGGGTCTGCAGACTGATTGGAGTAGATTATTTCCTGGCTATATCTCCAGCTCAAAGCATGCACTCTGTAAGGAGGAAGAGCCAGACCTGGGGTTAGGCTACTCCTGTTCCTGGTAAGGTTTAATCACTTTGACCAATTTTTCCCCTCACTGGGACTGTTTCACAGGTGAGTGAAAGCAGTACAGTCCCCTTTTCTCACCAGGACAGAGGTGAGCAGAGCCAAAATTCCTCAGTAAAAGGAGTGGCTGAGCTGGAGATAAAACCCAGGAGTCAGACCTGCAGGACCAGAGGAGCATGGAGGCTCCCATAAATCTGCCATATCTCTGTCCCTTAGGATGTTCAGCCATCCTTAACACATTGTGAGGGTTTCTGTCTGCAGAGAGGCCAGTATTCTGTCCATTGACAGAGCAATTTAACAGGGAAATTAGGGAAATCTGTATTTGATGGGTAGCTTACTTGATCTGTTAAAAGGAATACTTGCAGTACATACCATGACTTGAATTTTGACCTTGCTATAAATGAAAATTTATGACAATGTATGTCATGCTGGAGATTATATCTGAGCTGGGAATGCTCCTTCACAGTCACTTCTCCTGGGATACAGGGATTTTCAACATATTCTTTTCATGGCAGTCGATATCCTATTAAGGTGATGGCAAACCTTAGTGACTGTAATTTAGCATCAAGTCTGAGGTGAGGTAACCAATTTGCTTATCTAATGATATAATCAATAGGCACAGAAATGGTGCAAGAGCAAGCCTGTGTTTTCCTGCCTGCTGCTGGCAAGACAAGCAGCAATGTAACTTAATGAATTACATGAACTGCCTGTTGTGTGACTTGAGAGTCATTAAAGATTTTAAAAAAAATATCACACCTCTCTTGGGAAAGCTGCCAAAGTGTTTTGGAGGGCAGAGTAATGTCTCCAATCAATTACCATTGGCAAACTACTATGTTGGATTTCTTGTGATATTTTTGTAAGACAGATATATATATATAGATACATATTTTTTTTTCTACCTACCAGCTTTGTTGTCAGTGAGAAACCTTCAGGAAGCTCTCACCTGGCATTCTCAATGCTAAGAATCTTCCCTGTAGTAGCTAAGCTAGGAGTCAGGGCTTTTACTTTACTCCCATCATTTTATCACCCATTTTATCAATTTTATTTACCAATCTTGCTGATGGATTAGTGCCTCCACTTTCCATTGGTGCCACTTCTATGCCCAGGGAAGCAGATGAGCTCAAAATTCCCACAATATCACATCATAATAGCTGGAGTGCCTCTAACCCATGCAGAGTAAAATTCAGTCTGCTGGATTTATCCTTGTCCAAATTAAATCAGTGAGAGGCAGGTGAGATTTTGAGGACACCAGGAAAAGTCCAGATCTTTGACACTGAGTTCCCCAGTCCTCCCACGAATTACTGTCTCAGTGAGAATGGTTCTGATGTGTTGGTACAAAGCCAGGCTGAGTTGACAATACCAAGTGCTTGCACTGTTTTGAAACATCTGCTGAGCAAACTTAAATTAAAGCAGCTTAAGCAGGTGCAGCTGTTTATCCTGGGAGTCACAGTAGCACAATTTGCCTGATCTGAGCTGGATTTGGGCACATTGATGCAAATTCTGTGGCAGGTCAGTCCTGAGTTTCTCTCTCTTTTGTCTCAGTTCAAAGCAGAAATATGCTGGTGAAACACTGCCATCACCTATCTTCCCCAGGGGCATTGTAAGACTTCAATTAACTTTTTGGAGGCATTGGTTACAATTGTCTTTGTCCTACCAGAGTGGAAGGTTGGCTGTAGCATCAGTTGTGCTGATCCTCCTGAGATACTGGCTACTGAACTGGGCTCTGACTGTCTGAAAATGAACAGCAGGGAAAGAATAATGTCAAAAACATGTGAGTATTAGCAAGAAGAAATAATATTGTTTTAGTATCAGATCTGCACAAAAGAGGTGGCGAAAATAGTTGGAAGATTCCATGTTTTGTTCCCTCTAGACTAAATTGGAGTTGGATTTAGCAATGAATGGGGGGCTTAACAATGAATGGAGAAAAATATTTATCTGGACTGCAGGCAATCACCTGCAGTCTGCTTTGCACATCTTCCTAATCTCCTTTGTGGTTCCCTGTTAGCTATTGTGTTAGCCTTCACTCCTCTCTGGATAAACTTGATTGAGCCTGCAGCTATTTTTATAACGCTCCCTCGAGATACCCAGTCGGAAGCTGCCTGTTTGCCTCGTGTTAATGGAAGTCAGGCCCAATTATATGCATGTGGGGGATAAGTTGTTTCCTCTTACTCATAATGAATTCTGACCTTTCCCAGGATCTGTCTTGTCTGTTTATTTGATAGCACACTACCCATCCCTCTAAGGAGAGAAATGAAAAAATTCCCAGCACAATGGCAGCCATCTGCCTCCTGTTTAAGCAGCTGATGATGATAAACCACAGGTATGAAGCAAGAAAATGTGACTGTATCAATGGGCAGCTTGGCCCTTTGGCAGAAGGAGCATTTCAGCTGCAGTGCTGGATTGAAATTCTCTCACATTCAGCCTGGAGAAGCAGCTGTGGGCGTGGGGCTTTTGTTCTGGTCACAGTGGCCTTCCTCTGGAGGGACCAGTCTCTGAGAAGAGCCCATACTCCTGGGCCAGTGTTGTATGGTTGTGAGTGGGGATGTCCCTGTACCCTTTGTGCCTTGGGGCTGCAGTGCTGGCAGGGGAACTGGATTTCTGCATAATAATTTTGCAAGGAAAGTGTCATGGGAATTCAAGGGTTGTGCTCTTTGGTAGGATGTGAGTGCATAAACCATACAGAGCCTTTTGAAAATGTTACCCTCTAACCTTTGTCCATGGCAGCTCTAAGCCCAGTTTTTCTCTTGTTGTTTTAATCCCTCTGTGTGTGTCTCTGTGTGTGTGTGTGTGTGTGTGTGTGTGTGTGTGAAGATGAGGCAGCTGCCAGCTGCTAAATTACTGGAACAAAGGCAAGTTTTCTAAAGCATTTTATATAACACTTGTTCCCTTCCTTTTGATGAATGATTAATTAATGTCTCTGTTTGAGATAATTATTACAAAGGCTATAACCTTTTAAATTATTTGAATGAACACAAAACATTTGAAAGAAAAATTCTGGAAGGACCTAATTGATGACCAGCAAAAGAGGTGTGGTTCTCAGCAAGCTATCTATGGGTGTATTAAACAGCAAAATCATATTTACTACAAGGGCTGAAGAGCAATAAAATCTCCCTAAATGTTTGTTTAAGAAGCTGATGCATTTTTATTGATGTTTAGGAAAATCCTCAATTGTTTTCCTTGGCTGCTTCTGGATCTGCCAGGCACAACTCTAAACAAACCACCAGGGAAGGCCTGAAGTCTATTCCAGTGTGTGACCATTAGAGGCTGGGTTTACTTTCTGTAGTTTCACCTTTCCTTGCTCTTCAACCCAAGAAGTAAAAGTTTGCCCTGTGGAAGGTGGGCATGATAAGTTATCCCCCAAAACCTGTGAGTGGGAAGGGGCTGGCACAGCCCTGCAGTCTATAGCGGGGAGTGAAAAGGGACTGACGAGACACAAAAGATGAGAGAGGGGAGGAAAAATGGGCCAAGAAAGAAGAGTAAAGTAGCTTTGGTCATGGAGAGCATGCTGCAGCCTTCTCCCACTGCCCTGGGTGAAGCATGGTGCATGCAAAATTCTTGAGGTACAAGATTGGTCCGGTGATGCCACCCATGGCCAAAAAATTCATGGCCCTCAAAAGGAGGATGATTTGCTCTACTTGGTAATATCTGCAGTCAGCAAGAATATCATCTCTTCTCTGTTAAATCTGGGCCACTTTATTATTTTTCTTTGTTTTGTATAATGGCTTCTCTGTCCTCACAAGGATATCAGGGTGAGCACAGCAACTTGCTTTAAACACAGTTTTCCCTACAGTGTCCTAGATATTGCCTGATAGTTCAGTTTTAATTTTGCTCTTGATCTTAATGGTTAAAAATGTTTTGAGACAGTCCTAGCCAGTTAAAAAAATGTGAGATGGGGGTATCACTTTTCAAAACCTTATTTGAGGGCAGTACTTTCTAAACTCCTGCACAATTTTGCTCATTCGAAGGATTTCCTCTTCCTTTCCAAGAAGTTTCTCAGTTAGCATCAGCCCTGATTAACAGATTTGAAGAACAGAAGGGCCATTGAATTGCCTAAAATAAGCTCAATTTCAATTTAATATTCCTTGAATTAATTATTTTTAAGTACTGAAGCCTGAGGATGACAACATCATTTTTCCAAAACCAGAATTTCAAGAATTTTCCCAGATAAACCTTGTTTCTATCAGGTTGTTTTTAACACTTCATAGAAAAGGCTGCTACTAAAGTGTCAGTAACTAATAGTTCAATAGGAGTTTGGCATGAAAGCTAGTAATTTGATGGGTTGCTTGTAAACTCACCTCATAACTGTGCAGTAATAACAGATAGCTGTGTTTCTGGTACAACATCCCTCTAGCAGAGCAGTAGGTGAGTTTAACAGTGTGTGGAGGGCAGGGTGAGGGCACTGCCCATCCAGCTGCAATGGCAGGGGGCCATCACCCACCAACAAAGTCCCCAGTAAAACTTCATGGGCAGGATTTGTGTTCCCAGGGATTAGCTGTGGGAGCACTGGGTGTTTCCTCAGGCAGTAGTGCTGAAGGGATCAGGCTCAGGAAAACACCTTCCTCTTCTCCCTGCTTAAGTATGATGTTTATGTCACTCTAACTGACAGCAATTGAAATTTCCTGATGAAATGAGATGCAGTGGGGAGGAGGCAGGGCACAAGCCACTTTGTGAAAGGGTTCTATAAAGATATCCTAGCCTGCCATCCTCTTTTTCTTTTTCTTTTTCTTTTTCTTTTTCTTTTTCTTTTTCTTTTTCTTTTTCTTTTTCTTTTTCTTTTTTTTTTTTTTTTCTTTTTTCTTTTTTCTTTTTTCTTTTTTCTTTTTTCTTTTTTCTTTTTTCTTTTTTCTTTTTTCTTTTTTCTTTTTTCTTTTTTCTTTTTTCTTTTTTCTTTTTTCTTTTTTCTTTTTTCTTTTTTCTTTTTTCTTTTTTCTTTTTTCTTTTTTCTTTTTTCTTTTTTCTTTTTTCTTTTTTCTTTTTTCTTTTTTCTTTTTTCTTTTTTCTTTTTTCTTTTTTCTTTTTTCTTTTTTCTTTTTTCTTTTTTCTTTTTTCTTTTTTCTTTTTTCTTTTTTCTTTTTTCTTTTTTCTTTTTTCTTTTTTCTTTTTTCTTTTTTCTTTTTTCTTTTTTCTTTTTTCTTTTTTCTTTTTTCTTTTTTCTTTTTTCTTTTTTCTTTTTTCTTTTTTCTTTTTTCTTTTTTCTTTTTTCTTTTTTCTTTTTTCTTTTTTCTTTTTTCTTTTTTCTTTTTTCTTTTTTCTTTTTTCTTTTTTCTTTTTTCTTTTTTCTTTTTTCTTTTTTCTTTTTTCTTTTTTCTTTTTTCTTTTTTCTTTTTTCTTTTTTCTTTTTTCTTTTTTCTTTTTTCTTTTTTCTTTTTTCTTTTTTCTTTTTTCTTCTTTCTTTTTTCTTCTTTCTTCTTTCTTTTTTCTTCTTTCTCCTTTCTTTTTTCTTTTTTCTTTCTTCTTTTTCATTTTTCTTTTTTCTTTCTTCTTTCTTCTTTTTCATTTTTCTTTTCAGAACAGTTATTGAAAGTACATTATTAAAAAATAGTAATTTGTTGCACATTTCTCTCCCTGCTGGATTGAAATGTTCCATGTCTGCCTTTCAGCAACTTTTATTTTTTTTAACTGAAAGTTAAAATCAAGCACATGCACCTCTTGTTTCCATACTGAAGTGTTTCAGCCTAAACACTTCAGCCTGAAGTGTTTCAAAGCATTTCTGGAACGTCACTCTTAGTTTGTTACATTACAGCCATCACAGCTCCAATCCCCTCTCCAGTGCCACAGTTATTCTCTGGCTCCCAAAGCTGCTGTGTAATTGCTATCATCTCAAGTCCCTTTAGACCAGCAAGAGATACTGCAGGGAACTTTGGAAGCTGTAGCTTGATCCAGCCAGCATAGGCTCTGGGAGAAAATAAAGGTGCAAAACATCTAAAACACAGTTTCTCCTAGGCCTCATATGGTATTTGAGTTGATAGTTTAAAAAAGTGAAAAGAGATCTTTTTTTGGATTGTTTATTTCTTTGGGTTTTGTTTGTTTGTTTGATTTTTTTTTTTGGCTAGTTAGTTTGTTAATTTATCTCATTTCTATGAGTGTGGTTTTATATGGAGGAACTCGTGGAGAGCTACCTTAATTAAGACATGAAAATATACATGTAGAACTATGTAGTTCCTGAAGGATGACAAAGAAACTGGGGAAAAATGAGTAATGATCATCTTCAACCTTGGTTCAATATAACTTTCCTCGGATGAAAGCTCCAGAAAGCTCTACAGAAGGAAGAAGATCCCCATACACCTGTCAAAAGGGAACGGAGACATCTTAGTGTTTTTGCAGTCTGTACTTTTTTGTATTTTTCAGAACTGGATTTTTAATTGAAAAATTAATTATTAAAATGGTTTGGGAGCAAGAAAACAAAGAAATTGATTGTTTTCTAATGAGGAACCATGTATAAAAATTATACTTTTACCACTGTTCAAGCATAAAATGGAAGGAGAGCACATAAGATGCAATCTGCTAGCTGATATTTTGATTCCTCCTTTGCACTGAGTGGAAGTTAGCAAGTTCTGCCACTGCTAGTCCATAAGACAGGATTAGATATGGATGAACCACCATGCCTACACTGAAAACCAGTCAGTGTAGGCTGAGAATTATGAACTGAATGCTAAAATTTTCAAGTCATGGCAAAAAAGAGGTTTGGATTTTTTTTCTTCATTTCAACAGTTTTTTTTCCTTTTCCCCTCTCTCTGCTTTTGATTGTAACATGTGAATGGATAGGAGCAAATCTGGGGAAATATAACAAATATCTTAGATATAGAGAGTTTCTTGGTTGCACTTTTGTCTAAGTGTGATTAAGCCTGAGGAGCTGGAACTATTTCCTAGAGGTTAGACAGAGCAGTTTCTATCCTTCCTTCATCTTTCCACATGAGATTAGATAAGAAGGAACAAAGGAATCTTCCAGCCTGCAGGAGAGGATTCATTTTGATCTTGTGTAATATAGAGAGGTTGACCCTGTATTGTACTCTGGTTCAAAAATATTTCCATGTGACCCAAGGATAGGATTAAGAACTGAGATAGTCCAAGTTTGTTCCTAGCTCTTTCAGAAGAGGAAAGGGGTTTGATGTTTTCATGCCTCTGCAAAAATGGAGAAAGATACATTATTTAGGATGAATAAAGATGATTTGTTAATATATGGAAGGAGTTTAAGTTCTCTAGATGCAAAGTGTTGTAGGAAATGTAAGAAAAGTAGAAAAGAAGCACTATTGTGCTTCAGTCAAATCTTTCTTTCACCCCATCAGTCAGCTTATTTTGTTCTAAAATGCCAGTGAAATGTATTGTACTCTAACAACTTTAAGCCTGAGTGAAATTTTTAACTGGGCTAGGTCAACCTTGCAAATTGACCTGTATTCTTTGGAACAGAGTGGCCAGTGACAGACAGTGATGTATGGTATGGAGTAATGGGTGGTTGGTGCCCTTGGGGAAAGGAAAGTTTCTTACAATAGTCAGAAAGTTTTCTGGCTTGTTATTTCTCAGCTGGAGAGAATGGAAGTGAAACATTAATGACAGGACTAATACATAACATCCTTGTACACATTTCTGCTTCCTAGCATAATTCCTGGTCAGTTTTCACAGCCTTGGCTAAATACAGACAGTTCCTGAGGAAGGGAGGGAATAAAAACCTCATGTCCCTCCCATGCTCACTGTAAATGTGGAGAGTGCCTCTGTGCCTTGCAGAAAGGTAAGAGATGCAGCTCTGGACAAGTGCAGTGTGTATGCTTGGATACTCCCTGTAGACAGCTCTGCAAATCATCCATGGGAGCATCATGTGGGGCTGTGAACTGGCTGGCTGCTGCTGGAGGAAACAAGCTGCAGCAGCATGCAGACAGTGCCCTGATTTACAAATATTTCCTGTCTAGGCCAAGGACACCTCCACCTCTACCTCTATCTCTGCATCTACCTTTACCTCTACCTCTGCAAGGAGCTGATTTCTCTTCTGTCTACTCTCTCTTGCCTGTAAAGTGCCAGTCATTAGCAGCTCTCTTAGTTCAGCTCCTGAAATTTTGTTGCCATTTGATGCAAAGCAGGAAACCCTGTGGACTTTTTCTACATATTCATGTCCTGAGCAAAGACACCATGCACTGACACTTTCAGCTCAAGCTCTGTCTGCATCTCTACATGCTCACAGTGTTTTGTGACTCCTCACTCACACCTGTTCCAAAGCTAACAGGAGTCACTGTGAAGTTATTCTTCAGTGAGGTGAAAGATTGACTCAGTTTTCTCAGTCTTGTCTTACACAGCTGTGCATGAAATAGAGCCCCAAACCTGCAAAATTATGGTTTTAAAGGCACTACTACTAGGAGTGGCAGGCCCAATGAAGGCAGGAGGTTCAAAACAAAAGGTTATTTCTTGATAGCACAAATCTATCTCTCCTCTGTGTCTAATGGCTTAAATTTTTTTCTTCATTCACTCTAAAGTGAGCCCATCTGATACACTGGTGCACAGTAAACATCTTCACTTTCGAGTACAGTTGCTCCAAACCAAGGTCCACTGCAGCACAGTTGCATTTGTGAGTGTTTTCCATTTTCATGCTGCTTATGTTGCTTGTATGGAGGTCATGATACTGCCCTGTAGTCTGGTATATAGGGAGTCTTTTTAACCTTTGCTTTGTGTCAGAAATGCAGATGAACGAAGTAACCTTCCATAAACAAAGACTTCTAGAAAAATCCACACACCATTTAAATCTACCTGGATGTGTAAATGCACTGATGATCTGGTGCACACTGTCTATATGGACAAGAAATTGTACTATTGATGAATTAGATATAAAGACAATCTGCACAGGTTGTGATTAAAATATCACTGATTTAATTCTGGTGGAATAAAGGGTACATAAAGAGGTAAGATTGTGCTGAGGATAAAATGATGCTAGATGGTGGCTAGATAAATCAGTGAATTATTAAACTATGTGATCCTGTTTCTTTAAAAAATATGTGTCCCTGACCATCTCCTGGGTGAATTGTTAGATTCAGGATATTGTGTTAGCTAGACTTTTAGTCTGACCCCGTATCTTTATTCTTCTGTTTTTCATAGCTTCAGCATAGTTGTTTGCACTTCGTGTTTGAAGAAGATTTGCAGAGTGTGAACAGTCTCAGGCAAACAAAATGTGTCTGTTGCTCAAGAGCACAGTTGCATTGTTATCTTAAATCATCTCAAACAGGGCGGGTGATTTGTTTTTTCCTTCCTAAAGGTAAAAGGGAGGCAGTTTTGAGAAACACTCTGGCAGAAATACATAAAGGGAGTGGTATGAGTTGCATTGTGGAGAGGATTCTTTGTGAGCTGTGGAGGGCAACTAGACAGCTGCCTTAACATAACTATCTAAATTTTAATTCATAAAACTTAGGAGAGATGATTCTTGTAGTGACATTTGTCAGCTACTCTCTTTTAATGGCAGGGAAAGGTCCAGCACTGGCCCATAGATACAAGATGAAGAGTGTGCCCCTCAAATAATGGTTATCCTGTGTGTATCTGGGAAGTATTTCTGGTTAGTTTTTTCATTATGTCAAGTATTGCTCTTGCCCCAAGGCTGAAATTTGCTGAACCGAAGTAAAGTGTCCTTGGATATATCTCATCTGTAGTGCCATCCAGTGAACGTCAGTGGGAGGCTGATGGTTGTTTATTACCCCCTGGGAAATTGCTTGGGCTAATTTATGTGTGGAGCTTTGCTAGATGGGTAAGAATGCAATCCCATCAGTCTTGGTGTGGAGGAAGAGGATTAAAAGACAGCCTCATCTGCCATGATAAAACTTCTCTTTGACATCTGGGCCATTGAAGTAAATGACAGGTTTTACTGCAATGTCCATCTCTTGGAGAGACATTGACAATTTGCTGGTTAAAACCCAAGTCACAGCAGAGCACTTAGGTGACAACTGAGACCTTGGCATCAAGAGCCAATATTGGTAATATACAGCACAAACTCAACAGGAAAGGTGGAAAGTGAAACAAAGACATGCCTTGTTGGAGTAGATCAACAAATAATGTTTCCTCCTCTGTTGTGCTCCAGGGAGAGAACCTTTTTGATCAGTGCATGCTAAAGACAAGGAGGTACCAGCTTTTATTCTATTTTTATTTATTCCTGACAAACCTGATTTATGAATTAGAATACTTGCTTCATTACTGAGAGGATCTATCTGCACAGTGCCCTGACACAATGATTTCCTTCTAAGATTTCCTGCCCATGCATTTCCTAGCCCCATTTGTACACTGTCTTGTCAGTCCAATAAATCATTACAGATAAGTAAATCCTTCTCTTAACCTTCTGGTTTGATAGCATTGCCATCATTTTCTGAACATATTAGTCCCAGCCTTTCTAAAAGTAAAGACATGTTGCTTTGTTGTGCAGCACAATAAATACAAAAGCACACTTGTTTCCCTTTTGGGTCAAATTGGTACTTTTTAACCCTTTGCATTGCTTGCACACAAAGTCTTTTAAGTGCTCCATCAAAGCTTTGAAACTACTTTTGAAGTGCATGTATGCATCATTGCATTTGAGTATTTTATCACTGAATACAGATATTGAACAGTGTTTTAAGCTTCTTAGCAATTTCACAAACTGTAAGAAGGAAAAAGAAAAAGGAGTCTTTATTTTTAAAGCCTTTGAACTGCTCTCTCTGCTAGCAGAGTAATTTGGTGTACAGTAACATGGCATTCAAATTGCTTTAGTTTTATCATACTCCTTTCACCAAAAAGCTACAGGTCTGCAACATGATTCGATTAATTTGACTTAGAATAAGAAAATAAAGCCTAGAGGTTAATGGAGACTCATATGGAAGGAAAGTGGAAGTCAAACTGGACAGCAGAAAAATTGCAGCAGAGAAGAAAAAATTCTTCTTGGGAAAAAAACCCCAAGAAACATCACATTGTCTAAGTAATATTTTCAATATTTCTCAAAAAAAAATTCTATTTTGGGTTTTAAAAGGATTTTTTTCTTCCAGAATGCTTGAGTGCTCAAACAGTGTTGTGATAGAAGGATTCTATTTTGCTAGCTCACTAAAAGATGGGCACAACTTTCCTTCTCTGTCCAGAGAAAATATAACTTGTTTTAATTTCTTTCCTATGACCATTTAGCAAATATGCAAGACAAATCTCTCTTGCCCACCTTTCACAGTGATGTCTCAGCTCCTCCCTTCAAAGTTTCATGTCTCCTTTGATGTTTGTGAGTAGCCAGCTACCCAAGCTGTGACAGGAGGCTGTGACATGAATTTATTCATGGAGACAGAAACAAGTCAGGAATACAGACATTCCCTTAAGCATTAGCTCTTTATCAGAAAGCCAACCATGAGTTTATCCCTGACAGTGAGTTGAAGTAAGGCCTTAGGTATGTTGATTACCTCTTCCTTTTTTTGGGGGATCCTTTTGCAGCTTTCTAGGCTCAAATGGCCCACACAGAGATGTACTGCTGCAGCAGTTTTCCTTTACACTAGGTCCTTTCTACTGGAAATTTGGGGGGACAGGATGGCTCCATACTAACCAGGGACCAGATTCTGATATGCTTTGAGGGTGTGAGGACTCAGGCTGAGGTGATTTAATTAATTTCCCTGGCTTGCTCCAGTAACAAGGTACCACACATTGTGAGCAGGGGTCACCAATAACGAGAGTAGTTGCTATAATTAGCTGTCATCATTCTGAAATACAAGCACTAAAAAAAAGCTCTCCAGGGAGGATTTTTTTTCCCTCTTTTCTCCTTTTTTTTGGCCTCACCCTTTCAGAATAGGTCTTCCCTGAAATACATCAGAAGACTGTCAAGCTATGTCCACAAGCTAATGCAGCAGGTCTGATCATACTGGACTTTCCTAGCAGTGAATCTTTCAGCCCAGTGCATTTTTCAAGATTGTGACACATCACCTTATCTTTCCTCTTTCAAGATATCCCATCCATATTTAATGTTTCCTGGAACTTTCTCTCTATCCAATTTCCCTGCTTGCCTTGGTCTAAATAATTGTTATGTAGCTGCTGTTCACAGGACTTGTATTCTGTTTCCTGGATTTTCCAGTGCTGGGTGTGCCAGTGCACACATCTAGGAGCAAAACTTACCCAGCAGTGTCCACAGAAATAGTGGAAATGATGTTTGGTACACCCCATCCTATTGCTCTAATTAGCTAGTGATGAGCAATGAACAAAAAATATGCTACATTCACATCTTAGAGATAAGTTGTAATGGAGGATGAATATATTTCCAAAAAAAAAAAGGAAAAAAAAAAAGAGGTAGGTGTCTGATGCCCCACTGCATAGGCATCAGCCTGTTCCAGAGCTTGCTGAATGCTGGGGCAAGGAGATTTAGCATGTGAAAGCTGCTCAGGCTGTGGTGTTGCTTTTGCCTGTGATCTGTCTATGGGGAGGAAAGAAGCATTGGGTGTTTGAGGTATGTGAAAAGTGTTAGTCTCCAATGGGCTGCTGTGGCTCCTGGCTGTCAGACACCAGCTAGAGCAAAGAAGGTGTTTGACTCTATGACCTGTAACTTTGAGCAGTAAGCATGCATTTAACTTTCTGGTGGCAGAGGAGATGAACCTCCATTTATTTAAAAAACAGAGGTATTTACAAACCTTAATGAAATTGCAGCAGCCAGAAGTCTGAATGTAGAGTAAAAAGTGCTCTTTATAAGGAACAGCAATCCATTTTACCATTATCCATAGCTACTTATTTCTTGTATTTTTCCCTTTGAAAAGGAAAGATAAAATAAATGACAACTGGATCTGATTTTGTAAGCTCTAATTCATGAGGATATCTGCATGTGAGTCCTGCTGAATGTTACCAGAAAAAAACCCAGAAGTTATATAAGGCAGAAGTAAATCTGGAGAAGCATTAAATCAATGACATCCAATGAAAGTTACTGCACACTATTTTCATTGCCCAAGGAAAATAAGAAATAGAGATGTGTTCTGCACTATCTGGGAGGTCAAAGATGTACAAGATTACAGTTGTGCCAGCCAGTCACAGAGATTGCTACATCCAGTGATGTAGCAGAGGCATCTGCCAGATGCCAGCAGAGTAAGAGAAGGGAATAAAGCTGCTCTCTGGAGGTAGGTACCCAGATTTTCAGCAGTGAGACTTAGGTTCCCCTCCACAGCTAGAAGGAAAGAGGATGAAAGGCAAAACAAACTTCCTGGTGTACAATGCTCCTGACACCTGCATGTTTTGGAATGTGGACTATTTAACCTCCTGCTAGACACTCTCCACATCTCTCCTCTGGATAAAAAATCAGGTTAAGGTCTGGTTTGTACTGGAGTGAGGGAATTTGATACTGGTATCAAGAAAAAGAAGGTTAAAAACAACCACCATTTAACATACAGTGATGATTTTAGCTGGTATATTTTTTTGATGGTGGTAACCTAATAATCTATTAAAAAGTAAAATATAATTCTCTCTAAAAATACCAAATAGTCAAAACTATCACACTCTCTGAATATCATTACTAGTAGCAATCCACAGTAACATTAAAATACTTGCCATGAAGCTGATCATACATGCACTTCAATAACTTATTGTGCCTGCTACTGCAACTCTAGGCTCACTATGCTTATATTGGAGTTTTTTAATAAGTTTGAAGAATATTTGAGTCATTCAGAGCAGACATTTTGTACTAGCTGCAGAGGAATTTCTAATGAGCTGTTTCCTGATGAAACTTGAAGGCTTCTAACAAACAGAACATGACATTCACACTTTCTGACATAATTTTATAACTCCTCAAAACTTTTCTGTCATCTAGGCAATGGAGAACACTGATCTGTATTCTTTATTCCTCTCCTAAGGGAATCTTCTGGTACTCATTTAATCTTATTGCAACTCTGCATTTTTTTTTTCCTAATATGTGAATGGAACAGTCCAGGAAAGCCCCAGAGATGGCTCTTGGGCCAGACACATGCTCTGATAATTTTGGTACCATCAATAGTATTGTGAACTGCTTATGCTTTTCCATTAATGCATCCTAATTTACTGCTTGACTGACTAAACTCCCACTCTCCACCCTCTGTTAAGATTATCAATAAGACTCTTCTTTAGCACTGGTTTTAATCTCATTAGCTGTGAAAATCTACAGTTCAAGATTCACTTTTGTTTGGTAATGATAGCAAAAACCACTTGGGCTGTAAAACTAGAAGAGTATGTGACAATGTGAAAAAATCCAGACCCAGAGAAGACATTGGTTGTTCCTCTAACAACTTCTGAGACTCTCTTTCACCCCTCCAGCCTGACTGTGTGGTCTTATATAGCATTTATGTTTCACTTATTCCTACCAGAGACTCAAAGTCAGATGTATTTCTCTCAAATGCAAAGCATTCAAAACCCTTGGGAGACCAGATCAGGAATCTAATTTGGACACTGAACAAGGGCCACCCAGAGGAACCAAAATCCAGCAAAGACGATGGAGAAAAAATGTTAAAAAAGTCTCAATATTTCTTTTATTGGACCTAGTTCAATGTCTACTTTTGTTACCAAATTCTAGGTCAAGACAGAAGAAGAGACAGTGATGTAGCTGTGGAGAAAACTCCAGATTTCCCTTTGTTCCAGTGGGTACTTAAGCCTGTTTAAGACAAAGTTGTTTCCACAAAATACTTATTACATGCTCCAATAATGGAGCAAATACAGCTGCATTAGTGTTGTCCTTTGCCTGTGGTCTAGTTGCATTAAGATTAGCTTGGGATCATACAATTTCAGTTTTACTGAACCTGGGATGAAGGTAGGAAGCTGCCTCCATGCTGTTTCATTGCACTGTATGGCCTTTGAGTTGTGCTCTGTCTTCAAGCTGTAGCAGCTTCAGTCTCTAATTTTCCTTTCTGGCCTTTCTTGACTCAAGCTTGGCCTTGATTCAAACAAGGCAAGATGCTGTCATTAATGCAGCTGCCTATTGATGTTGGTGACATGGACAGTTTATTCTGCAGATGGTATTCAGAGTGGCATTGACTTTTGGTTTGCCCTCAGCACCCCATCCATCAGCTGAGCACTGCATCAGCAATGCTCTGACACTTACTAAATTTAGAGTAGTTGGGATTTTTTAGACAACTACATCTGTTTTGGTGGCTTACAGAAAACATGTGCTTTTGTTCTACCAACAAAACAGCTACTCTGTTTTTGTCTGCTTGGACATCTTTGGAGGAGGAAAGGGCAGGACAGGATTGCATTCTTAGTACACAGGCCAGGTGAGTGAGACAGAAACCAGATTGGTGGACCCGATAGATGTTTTCTGTTTTTCTGTCCTGAGGCAACAGGGCTGTGGGGTAAAACTTTTAGAAGGTCTGACTCTTGATGACTTGACTTCAAGGTGAAGAGAACTTTTTTAAAATTGAGGAATGGAAATATTTGGAAGCAGACTGTGGAGCTGTAGTTTGCTCAGCAAGGAGCAGAGCATGAGAGCCTTTCCTGTGATTTGTGAGGGACCTGAACTGGATTCTCTATGTTAGGACAAATGCTTCCAAGTTACTGAGTGATAGCTTTGCACTAGAGATCCTTTTCTTTCCCTGCCTCTTTCTTTCCTCATGTGCTTTCCTTATTTCAGTCGGAAATCACCAGAAGAACAACACAAGGTCCCGGGCAAGTAAACCCTTGCTCAAATCTTTTGCCTTGAACAAGGGTTAGCTAATGCCAGGGAGGCAAATTGCTGTTGATGCAGGCACTGAGATGGCTGTGAACAAGGAGGTTGTGGATCTCCTTGCATGTGCCAAAGCAAATAACCAAATCATTGCTCATCCAGAGTTCTCAGCTTTTTCTGCCCCTTTATTCCCCACCCTTTTTTCAGGTATATAGGTTGATGGGATGGCACCACAGCCTGGCTGCAAGTGCCTCCTATCACAAGGGTTTGTCCTCTTCAGTTTAGTCCCTCTGGAAATGAGTCTGTGTGAGCACATTCTCAGAGGATGTGTCCGCTACCTAAAAATTCTTTGCCAGCATCAGTCATATCTGACAGAGGTGTATTTGTCTCCAAGATCAAAATGTCCTACAGGGATTATGAAAGTGTCTTGTGTAGGAGAGTGATGCATCCACAGAGGAGAGTCTTGTGCTACACTGGCACCAGAGAGTCACTAAGGTAAAGAGACACTGGGAACACTCTTCATGGGAATTACTTCTAGAGTGGAATCATTGCCATTGAGGCAAGAGGGGAAATTTCCTCATGGCATGCCTACTTTCTTCTGCATTTATTTATAATATTGTTTATAGTAACTATTTTTGTTTTAGTGTTACAGGGTGGCAAAGATGAAAGCACACATTTTCAGTGCTGTTCAAAACCAAACACTAAAAGCAAAAGCATTCATGGGCTGAAGTAATACAGGCCTTGCACAGCTCCCTGGAAAGGTGAGTTTGGTTTAATGGAGCATTCAAGCTGTGTTTGCTGTATTTTATCTAAATACAGGAGCTCTTCCAAGGAGCCCACAGACTAAGGTATGTGTATCACTGGGATCAGTCTAAGTTCAGAAGCTTGTGGACAGCCCCCTCTTGCATCTGTCATCTGACCATTCACCCACTTTATTTTTTCTGTGATCTACTGCATTGTGGGTTAGTATCTCTTGGACCTTTCAGGTCATCAAAGACCTCTTCTAGCACCTTTGGATTATATAGATGAACCAGGGTGCACATGAGGCTCCTGATGGTTGATGCTACAGAGCAGTCATGCATTAAATAGGAGATTAATGGGGTTCCCATAATCTGTACCAACATGGAAGAATGTAAAACTGGCTTTCTCTGAGTGCTTTGTGTGTTATGATCTGTTATTAATCTTTCCATCTGCGTGAGCTACCCTCATGGGACCTCCAGCTCCCTGGCCATCCTCCCTGCTCTACTGCTCTCTAGCCAAGCCCTGACTCTCAGGCTGTGCCATGTGGGATCATGTCCACCACGAAACTGCAAGTGTTTGGGCCCAGCACCAGGGCAGGAAGGTGAGGACAGAGGAGGAGAGCAGGACAGAAGGTTGTGTTTCACTCCTGGCACTGGTGCAGATGAGCTGTGTCTCCAATGACACATTTTCTGCCTTGCCTTGCTGGGGAGATGCAGTGCAGTGGGTGCTGCTCAGCAGTGTCTCTGGGAAGGAAGATGTGGCTCCAGGGATATCTGATCCAGCTGGGGCCCAGGATCCATGGGGATAGTGAGAGCAATGGGGAAATGAACTGCAGCTCCAGCCACGCTCAGTAGCAGCTCAAAAGCAGCAGATTTTCCTTTTCTCATAGTTGCAGACACAATGTGTGCCTTTCCTTTAGCTAATTGCAAAACTAACAGAGAAGCAAACAAACATTGGGGATTTTACTGATTCTCAGTTCAACAAATTCCCATTTTCCAGTAGAAGCATATATAATTCCTAGAATTTGTAACCAGATGTACTGCTGTCTGCTATTTTCAATTTCCTTCCTGTGATGTGGAGGTGCACCCTGCAGATGTGCTTTCATCTGCTCCTTAAAGTAGGTGAATATGTCTCACTGTAAATTAGCCAGACTTTTTGCAATTTGTCTTTTGGAAATGATCTGTAGTCTTTTTATATGTGGCCTTTAGCTGCAAAACCCTCTTAAATCTCTGTCAAATAGGTAATAATGAAGAGAATACATTTTTATGCAGCATGGACCTTCTGACTGCAGCACACAGTTATCTCTTACCCTCCAATGTTCCTGCAGTACATTGAGCTGTCAATCATCAAATGACCTGAAGAGAAAAAGGGAGACAATGAAGCTGAGGAAAATTCTGGTACTTGAGTGAAAGTAGCTACATTTAGCCAAGAGTGATCTAATAAAGATTGCTGTAAAATGTGCTTAATGGCAAACTAAATTATCAGTTTATGCTTAATTTGGATCTACTAAAACTGATGTCTTCCAAAGATAGAGCCCTGCATGGAAAAATTCCCATGCAGCAGAATCTCTTTTTTTTTAGCTGTCTCCACAGGTATAGAGCTATTCATGTCACAGCTTTAGTGTCTTCTTGCACATTATGGATGCTGTGGTGCCTGTGGAGATCTGCCAGTGCACATGGGCTGTGCACATCTCCATGGGTTCTGGGCATCTACACTGCCTTACCTGAAGATGTTGCAGGTGGGAAAGGCACCAAAGGGGATGCACAGAAGTCAACAGCAATGAGACTATTGGGGTTGACCAGCTGATGGCTTCTGAGGACTGCAGCTGCCAAAGGCTATGTGTGTGTGGATATTGGGGCTTTGGCAAAAGCATGAGGCAGCAAACACTGACAGAGATAATGAGAGCAAGCATGGACATACCTGTTTCTGGCAGAACATAAATTTTTAGAGGTATTGCAACTGGGCTGCATTTCCAAGTACCAGACTCAAGACAATCTTATCTCCAAGCTATCCTAGAAGGACTTCTGCAGGACTGATTTTGGCCAGTGAGTGAGGCAAGTGAGGTGTGTTGAAACATCCCAGAACAAGTTGTTTGTTTTGGCTCAAGTTAAGGTGCCCTGCTGTTAGTATGAAGGGTCATCCCATATCTTTCATATCCTGTTGGGGATTTCACTGAAGCAGCTGTGTTTCTGTGAAGATGAGCTGACCACAGAACACTTCAGACCCTGTCTTGTGATGGATGCTCATTTTCTGAGTGTCCACAGGAGTTGAAGGAGGTCTTAATGTGCTACACAAGTCCTATGTTGGAATTACCCTCTGCCATCTAGACCAGTCTGATGTCCTTTGACAGGCTCCAGAAATAACTTGAAGTCCACGTCTGGTCAGTGAAAAGGAAGATCAGTAATTTCAGTCTCCAGGTCTCTCAGTAAGGTGGCCCAGTGGGACTAATTTTTTTCTTCTCAAAGTGTCATATAAAATGTTTTTCACTCATGTGCAATATTTAATACATAACTCACTGTTCGTACATATGTCATTAACCCTTTAGATTCCCCAAACTGAAATACATCTTGTTTTTCTGACAATGTGTGCTGTTGTCAGGAGCCTATTTTAGCATTGTAGGATTCCTCTGAAGGCTCAGATCTGTGGAAAATCTGATTTCTGTATGTAAGAACTCACTGAAGCAAGTGATGTGAAAGTGCACTCATTATTTCATGGGCATGAGAACAGGGAAGGAAAATATTAGCTCACATTTTGGGTCTTGTAGAGCAGTTTGCCTGTGGTTTCCTTCTCTTTGCTCATGAACCTGACTCATCTGTAAGTACAAAGTTAATTACTGTCTTTATATGGACAAGCCTCAGATCAATCTCTCTGTTCCAGACCCATCTGCTTGTGTCCAAATGAAATTTCAGCCTGTCTGTCTGACATTTCCTCTCGATGTGTCACCCACGGCTCCAGTTCAAGAAAGCTAAAACTCAGCTGTTCATCTTTCATCACAACTCTTAGCTGTTATCAACAATCTCTCCCTCTTTTGGGGCAGCTCTGATGTTTGGTGGATTGCCTATGTGTTGTATTTTCCCAAATACTTTGAATTTTCTGCTTGTTCTTTCCATCTTCACATTTAGAAGATTCTTCTTAAACATCCAGAAAAGCGACCTTTTGTTGAATCTCCCAATAAAAATCCCTTTTGTTAGGAGGCAAAAAAACCCTCAAAAACCCAACCAAACAACAACTCCCAAAAAACAACAAAACAGGGCAAGCACCACATAAATACCTAAAATTACTTGTGATTCCTTCCCTAAGATGAGGCTCAAATTATTCAGATTTTTTTTTAAATTTGCTAGTATTGCTATTTAAGCAAGAACCTGGCACTTGTAGGAGCAGTGTGATTTGGAATGGAGAACAATCCCATGATTTTCACTATAAATTTAACTACTGTTTAGATAGAAAGAGATTTAATTCTTCCTACAAAGGCCTCCCACGGCAAAAGTCTGATGGCAACAAAAGCACGAAATCAGAGTAGAGAAAACACCAGTCCCCCATCTGAAATCAGTCCTTCAGATCCCTGCATTTAGCTGTGATTTGGCATCCTTCTCTGGCTGGGCAGGGGAGCTCTGCAGTTGTATTAGATCTGTGTCGCGTGCCTCTGAATTTGTACGTTTTTCCCTTGTATGGGGCTTTGTGGCTGCAGCTACAATTTGCAAAGATCAGTGTTTTCTAATTCACTAATTTGCTTGTTGCTGTTTCCATGGTGCTCTCATTTGGCAGGCGGGGAGCACTCTTAACAAGTGCACTGAAGTCAAGCTGGAATTAATTTCTGCTTTTCTCTGTTTCCTTTCCCTACCACTCCAGTGGAGAGGTGTGGAAAGGGCCAGCAGTGCTATTCTTCCAGTTTGATGGGAAGTAACTGAAGCTGGAAAAGGAGCACTCCTGGCCTCATCAACGTGTCCTGTCCCCCATCCTACAGGAAGCATCTCCTTGGGCAAGAAGAAGGGTGAACCTTCCCACACTGACTCAATCCTGATGGATGAACTCTGGTGATGGAAAGGGAAGGCACAGCAGAGATGGCAAGAAACATGTCAGTGAGGCAAGGCAGGAAGGTGTGATGCTGACCTGGAAAACCAAGAGGTGCCCCTGTGGGCACAGACTCAGGGCAGGAGGCAGACACAAGCCCCTGCCACCAGGGTGACTCTGTGCATCTTCCAGGTGGTCCCCCATGAGTCTATGGAAAGGCAATTAGACAACCTGGTTAAGAGACCTGTTTCATTCCTACTCTTTATGTCAGAGCATTGACCCTTTGCAAAGGTTATTCTACTAAAATGTATATTAAAATACTTTTTTGCACACAAATACTGACTTTTCCAATTACAGAACCAAATAAGGTGTAATTATGCCATGCTATCAGAACTAAAATATCCACTGGTAAGCAGACTGCAACGGATCTAAATCCCTGTGCTTTCATTCTGATCAATATGGGTATTTCTCCTTCAGTACTATTTTCTCTGTTTCCTCATCGACCTTTTTTTCCTTTTTTTCCTTTTTTTCCTTTTTTTCCTTTTTTCCTTTTTTCCTTTTTTTCCTTTTTTTCTAAATCTACAAATATATTTTTTTTTTCAATCAAACTTCTAAATTCAATTTTGTGGTGCACTGCCATAGTGTCCTGGCTCTCAAAACCCCAGAGATGGGCAGAATCTGTCTGGAAAGCTGTCCAATGGAAAAGAACAGCAGAGCCAGGGCAGTGATCATTCCCTTGCACTCAGCACTGGTGAGGGCTCACTTTGAATCTTGTGCCCAGTTCTGGGCCCTCACTACAAGACACTGAAGTGCTGGAGCATGTCCAGAGAAGAGTAACAGACCTGGGGAAGAGTCTTGGGAAACAGTCTGAAGAGGAGAGGCTTGAGAGAGCTGGGGTTGTTCAGCCTGGAGAAAAGGAAACTCAGGGCAACCTCCTTGCTCTCTGAAAATACTTGAAAGGGGGTTGTAGTGAGGTGAGGATCTGTCTCTTCTCCTAGATAACAAGCAAAGGACAACAGGACATGCAGCTTGAGGAAATGGGTCAAGTTGCACCAGATTAAGATTGGATATTAGAATAAATTTCTTCCCTGAGAGGGTGCTCAGGCATTGGAACAAACTGCCCAGGGAAGTGGTAGAATTGCCACCCCTGAAAGTGTTCAGTAAATGTCAACCTGTGGCACCTGGGACATGGTTTAGTGGTGGACTTGGCAGGGCTGGGTTAATGATTGGCCTCGATGATATTAGAGGTCTTAATGATTCTACAACTCTGTGATCCCTCAGTTTCGTGTTGCTGCTTGCTGTCATCACACAGAATCCACAGCTGGTTTATCAGGTTTCTGTCCAGGTGAAAATGTTCACATCCAAAGCAATTTGAACTGACTTTAACAGTGAGATTTTGCGACACGCTATTAGATGCTTTGCAAAATCACTGTATGTCATAGTTGCTCTTTTGCCATCTTTCATACAATTTTTTTTTTATATTCCTTTGTATCCACTCTCTTCAGTATTCTGTTTGCCTGGTGTCTTTCCTTCCTTCCTTCCTTC
>VZRX01011546.1:27616-38321 GCA_013398075.1 Notiomystis cincta | reverse complement strand
GGCACAGACACAGACACAGACACGCTGCTTGCTCTTGGTAACTCCTGCGAGATTTCCAAAGTAACGCACGGGCAGCGACTCCAGAAGTCAAACCAGAACACCACAAACAAGGAATTCTTTGCCAGTGATCCAGAGGGAAAGAGGCTTAATAACCATGTTCTTGCACCTGTATTATCTCTGACCTTACCTGCCTCTCATCTAATCCATTCTTGTGAGTGTTTTGTCTGGTTTAAGTAATGCCAGCATTGTGCAGCATCTGAGAAGCTGCCTGTCTTTCATGTCCCACTACTTAGTGCTCTTCCACAGAACATTTCTCCTCGGGATTTATTGTAGCCCTACTCCTTCCACACACCTTTGTAGTCTGCTCTCTCTGAAGACTATAATTCTTCTAAAAAACCCTAAGGAAATTAAAGAAGTCCAGGTAGGAGTAAGAAAAATTTAGTGGATGCAGTAGCCAGTCTTTCAAAATGTAGTCTCCAATCTGTCAGAGTGCTGGGAGTTTGTGATGCATCCTTTTGTGCTCCACTGTGATTCTTCTGAGCAAACCTGACGGGGAGAAAGTGGCCTGTGTCAAAACACAGCTGGTTACCATTTAATTTTCCTTTTAAAACCACCTTGAATGTTTCATACAGCTGTGCTCTGGAGACCAGATTGAAGGTAGGGAACTACTGTGATTTAATAGTTAATTTAAAGGACAAATAGGGTGTTGCAACATGCAGAAGCAATGCCTGGTTTTGATTCATGGAAGTCCTACTTCCTGGATTGATTGGTTTAATAACCTTTCTTAATAAAGTAAACTGAATGCATCTTTTTCCTTTGGGCTCATGGGGTAGAGAATAGGAAGTTTTAGTCTCTTTATAACTTGTTAGCTTCAACTTCACAAAGCATATTAGAGTGTTATGCTCTGCAATTATTGTTGTATTTAACATGTCCTGTTTGAGAAGACACCTCTGTTATACTTGAAAATGCTTATATTTACAGGATATAAATGAGCTTTCAAATTTAGCTCTCAAGCTGGATATTTATTTGAATGATCCATTTGGAGCAGTCCTTTCACACTTCCAGTGTTTTGTCTAAGGGGTTTGTGGTCCTGAGGTGGTGCTTCAGGAAAGCAATCCTACCAGGAGGAGATGATTAATAGCACACTTCAGCAAGTTCCCCAGTTATGAGTCGAGTTAAATGTTTGTTTCTTAGTAAAATCTCACAAAAAAAAAAAATCATTTTTTCAGCATATACTTCAATTCTCTATCCTATTCGATTCAAATGTTTTGCCTTCTGAGGGAAAAGAGAGGCTTGCTGCAATGATTTAAATATTATGATAAGCCATCTGGGAAGCTGCTGACTTGTACCAAGCTTTAATTTACTGTATTCTTCTCAGAAAACATCTAGAAAAGCCTTTCTTTTATGGATTCTGGGAAGGTCTTTAAGAGGTGATAAATGTGGGTAGTCACCTTCAAACTAGAACTGGCTTGGGATCTTAAAACTCATTCATTTTCAGCGGAGCATATGCTTCCAAATGTGATGAGAAAAATCCAAATGAGAAAATCTCCTGTCTCCTTGGAGTCTGGGCATGACAGAGACATGTATTTCATCTTACTGAGAAACTCCAAACCAAGTTTCTCATTTAGGAACCTGAAAAGCATTAGATAGCATTTGTTAGGTGTAAAGGGGTGGTTGTTAATCAGTTTCTGGAGCTCCTATGTGTATACTTCTTGTGTATCAGAGGATCAAGGGAGACAGGAGAAAATCCTGTGAAACTCCTTTTTAACTTTTCTATGCAGATGTATTAAATTCTCTAATTACAAGATTCAGGAAAATGTACTTTATGTTGTCCTGAGAAGCAATGAAGGTAACATGTAAAGAAGGTAACATAGTTTTGGTTGATCCCACGTATTTAGGAAGAAAAGGTTCTATTGTTTATGAACAAAATTGTTCTCCAATGGTGCTGAGGTTTGGGAACAGAAATCATTAAGAGCCTTCTGTCATTTACAGAAAGAGAATTTAGGTTTAACTTTCTTGGTAGCCTCTGGAAAGCCTTTGGAGAATTCAGATACAGGCTAAAATGTGAGAATTCCAAATGCAGAAAGAAAGAAGTAAACAAAAAGGGGCAAAGCAAAATGAAAACTCGAGTTGAAAATGACAAAAAAGATTCCTATGTATTCTTGTTGTTCCTTTTCATTTCTACTGTGCAAAAACTGAATACACAGGGGCATATGGGAGCAGCAGTGTAGTGCCACCAGCCTTGGAAGGATGTCTCTTTCCTTGTAATTCATTTACCAAAATGGCCAGTTCCAGACACAACATCTGTTTTCACTGTGATCCCTAGTTCACCACATAATTTTGTATGCTGCTGAAGTTTTCAGGGGAAAAATATGAGATTAATTACCTGTTTCAGTGGACTTTCAAAAATATTCTGAAATACTGTTGCCATTATGGGCACATAGCATTGTTCTGGATGAGATTCAGCTTGGTGTCCTACAGGAGGAGGCTTGGGAAGAGATATCATGAGGTGAGAAAATAGCTGTCTGAAAGGACACCATCATGGGACAGGATGTATACAGTTATTAAGTTGGAGAAAAAATCCTTCAGGAAGAGAGGGATACAAAGTGAGTTTATAGCCTAAAAATGTGTTAGTTAATATTTATAATGCGCATCCATCTTTCTCTGTTTCTTGGCTGTTCGTTGGGTCTTGGCTGGTCTTGGATCAAGTACAAATAATATTACTAAACAAAGTGATTAATTCCTGTTTGAGACAAATGGAAGGTTATTTCCAGCTTTTACAGTGCTGCTTTTTGTGCAGCACACAAGCATAGTATATGAGGTACTCTGCTAACAACACAGAGAGGTGTTTTATTGATCTCCTCCTGTTCCACTTCACTAAATCTGCCTATTTTCAGCCAGGCACAGCACCAGGATAATCAAGTCAGCATCTACTGCAGCTGTCTGGACAAGCTGGGTCTGGTGAAATCAAAGAAATTCTAAAAGTTATGGTGAAGGGAGGAAGAACAGGGGAGAAAACCCCACTTCCGAGATAGCAGGGCTAAAGTGATTTAAAGCAAATTGAAGGCCTAAAAATAGGAGTTGTCATTTAAAATGGCAAATGTGAATTGTACTCTGAAATTAAAACACAGATTTTGATGAGAGCTGCATGTTCTAAGCCATATATATATATATATTCTTGAAAATGCTCTTCAAACCAACAGACTTTATGCAATGCAAAAATGAAGAGAGAATTATTGAGTAGAATGGTGAGAAATAAAGGGCTTTTGTCTATATACTTTTAAAATACTTTTTCCTACTGGCAAAAAAATAATTTCTGTATAAAAATGTAACTTCTTGGTAAATATTGGAAAAACATTAATGCCTGAGCTGGCTGGAAATACAAAAAACTGTGATTAATATCTGATTAATTATTAAATAACAACTTTAGTAATATATTTTCCCTGTAGACATAGTCATAGTTGGTATAACACATATTAAGATAATTGAGAAAAGCGTGTCTATGTACACGAATATACAGATTATCCAATTGGATTCAATTAAACCCATATCAGCAGTCAGTGCCTCAAAAATTAGGAAATAGCTGATATTAGAAGTTTGAGGGCATACTTAATTTATCCTCACTTGGATTTTGGGAATATTAATTTATTCTGTAGAAAATATCCTAAGTGTACAGTAATTTTACAGTAGGTTGAAACGCACAGAAGGGAACGAAACTAATTAAGTGAGCAAAAGAATTAAAAGGCAATGAGGAACACTTTACCCAGGAAGTAGCCTCATTCTGGTATCTCATGATCAACTCCTAGATCTTGTATTTGTATTTTTTCTTAACTACCCTATGAAAAGGCAGAGGGAATATTAATTAAATTATTAATTGAATCCAGAGTACATCCTGTATTGTGAGGCGCTAAGATAACAGCGTGAAGAGAAATCCATTAAATGGGACTCAATAAAATGAACAAGAGTGAAATGAAATGCATTATAATCCATGATTTCCCTTATTATCATCACATCATGGAAACCACTTCTGTAAAATGTGCCTCGTGTATCTGATTAGTTGACAACGAATGCTAATGCTTCCCTGGGAAGTATTTTTACCCTCTCTTTACAGGAGGTGTGCCAAAGACATGGAGATACAAAGTTATCAGCCCCTTTTGGATTAGTGCAGGAGGAATTTCTTCAGTAGCAGGCATGTTTTGATAAGAATAAGCCACATTTACTCTAAAACTTATGTTCTGATAAAGCCTCTCTTAGAATAAGGTATGATATTCAACACCCAATTCAATACTTTCAAGATTAAAATATTCACTCCTGTAAATGAAATAAAAATATAAATTAGAAATTTAAGATCTTATCCGTGTTTTGACATAGATGGTCTATTCAGACCACAGATTTTCTTTCATTATTGTCAGAACATTTACATTTAAGAAAAAACAGGACAAACTTATCCTTGTTTGTTGAGGCTGACTTGTTCTGCCTTTTTTTTTGTTTCCAAAAGGTGCTGCTGCTCAGTGCTGGTTCCTAGTGACCCATTCTTCATGGCTGGTAATAGCCTTGGACACAATATGCTTGTGGCTATGTTTATCTACTGCCTCCACCTTTTGTATTTTTGGGTTTGAGGATCACAAGTTGATAGCAGCCTCTGTCAGGAACACTGCAGATCCCTTTGGAACTCTTGCCCGCTCTGGAAAAAGTGCCTGAGAGAGAACATTTGTCAGGCTCCCTTAACTGCATTTTTTTATCAACTACTTCATAGGTTGTAATGGTTTCCAGGCAAGTGCAGACTTTTTCAGATATGTGTAATCTGCATTTTTTAATATGTTGTGCAAATACTCAATTTGCTATTTAGTTAATAATGCCCAAAAGGGCGGTTAAATAAAGGTGCTGGTTTGGTATCATTAGCACAGCGGTTTGTGGCTCTGTTTCAGACACCAACAGTGTTTATTTCATGACAAACATAAGACAAAATGGAGCTGGATTAGCTTGAGAATTCCAATCAAAGGAACTGCCTCAACAGCAGTTTCCTGTTAGGAGTCGAGTGAGAAAGAGAAATTCTTAAATAAAGCAAACCATTGCAGCATCTAAAGATGCTTCTTATTCCTTAGAACCACAGGCCTTCATGTACTTATATTTCTCTTTTTTTTCCTTTTTCTGGTCTGGGTAAAGCAAACTTGTGATTGGAACCCCTAGCTCAAGATTTGAAACTTAACAGATTAGTCTATCTGCAATGCCCTGCAGACACAAGGTAGCTTTCAGCCAGCCCAGTCTCCAATAATTAGTACCTGAGCCTCATAAATATCTCATTTTATCACTGCTTCTGTCACTATCCATATGTGAAGCCTTAAGCTACTCTGGGTGTAGGCCATAAATGAATTGATAATATTAAGTGAATGTGATGTAAATCAGGGCCCTATAAAGCTCATCAGTGAGCAGGAATCAATATGAAGGAAATAGTAAAATTTCAGGTATTTCTTGCTCTGATAAATAAATTGATTACTCTGAGCTCTTTTGGGAGGAAGCATAGCACTGGAGTGGAAACCTGGATATCTGCTTTTCACCTTATTCTGCTATAAAATAGTCACTCCACCAGTAACTTACATTTGACTGAAGCTTTATCTATAAACACAGCCCTGATGGTTTTATATCCTTACATCTAATTTCAGTTATGCTCATCACTTACTGGCATATAAATATATCCCGAGATACATCCTACGTATAATAAATAAATAGAAATATTTACAGTTAATACTGTAGGGATTAGAATAGCTCTACTTTTTGATCCACATTTCTCTTTCACACTTGTCCAGGTACCTGGAATTTTTCACCACTCCAGTCGATGCAACAAGGCATTTCATCTTTGAGCAAAGGGCCAATTATTTCTGCTCTGGGGAAGCTCCCAAATGAGCACATCCTCTTGCCCCCAAGGCCAAGATGATCACGATTCTCAGTGATCCATGGGCTCAGACACACTCCTGGTGCCAGGTATAATGATGTAACCTTTTGTTGCTGCCATTCCTTGTGTTTTTTTCCCCTCTGTTAAACTACCAAAAGAGTGCAGTGTGCACCTTGCTGCATCTGCAACAGTCACATCTGTTGAACACATTTATGGCTGTGGTACTGCTACAGCCTTCCAACAACTCACTAGGATGTAAAAACAGTTCTTCAGCAGCACCAGGGTGTGCCTGAGGATGCAGCAGTCCTGAAACCCTGCCTTTGGGAAAAGTCAAACCTTGTTCACCATGGTAAAGGAACAGCTGAAAGAACAAGGAATTGTTTTCTTCCCCCTTCTGTTTCTACCCCAGATTTTCTGTTTAGAATAATTGTATAAAATGGTGGTTGAATATACATTTAAATCACTGTTATACATTACTTTTATCACACGAAGACTTTTAGAATTCATTTATTGAAATAGCCTGTCCTTTTGTTTCAGGACCTGACCCAAACTTAATTACAGTCAAAGGTGGAATTCCAGTAGTTGGTAAAATATGCTAATCTACTAACTTCAGTTAAAATGAGTATTGGAAAGAAGATTTCAGACAAAAAAAAATAAAGAGCAAGTTTCTGCTAAGAAGAAATTTTGGATCTTTGAGAATTGCCTGCATACCAGCACTTTATTATTGCTGGCAACATTGGCACAGCTTAGGGGTGTGACCCCCTTTTTAAAAGCATATTCTCTTAACAGTGGATTTTGAAAGCCTGTCAGAAAAATCAACCCTTTTAGCAGCATTTAAATCTGTACTCAGCCTTCAATGTTGCTGAAATCTCTGTGGGACTTAAACTTATCCTTAAATGCTGCCCTTAGGAGACATTTTCCTGAGGAACTAATTTTCTGAAACATGGCCTCTAAATGCGTGGAAAACCAGCAAAGCGTCTTTGTCTTCCCATTTCCTAAACCTCAGATCAATTATGAAAACACTGATTTTTAAAAGTTCTTGTGAAGGAGTTCTTTTCTTGTCAGCGTGTGTCACTCTGTCACTCACATTTCAAGTCATGGATTTGAAAACCGACCTGCAGAAGCAGCTACCTTTATCATAAATTTAACTTGACAGCTTCTCTGTGGGGCTTTCAATTAGGATTTTTTTTTAAGAAAAGAAGACAAAAAAGGAAGACTGAAAGTGTCAGTCCAAACACGGCGAGCAAATGGGAGGCCTACACATGCTGCCTTCTTCTTCAGACTCTAGGATGATCAAGGAACATAAAATGCCAAGTTTTGGATAAAAAGAACTTTCAAAAACTCATTTCAGGGACATAAAACCAGCTGGTTCTGCTGTCTGAGGGCCTGGGTGGCTCTGAGGCCTGATGGGCATTGCTGAGGGCAGCAGGTGTAGAGGTGGATCTGTGATACCGCCATAATCCCGTGTTTTCCACCTCAAACTCGGCACTCTCGATGGAGGAAGTTTCCAAACAACCATCCTATTTCAGTTGCTGAAGGCTTGGATTCTGAGGCGGTGGGAGCGGGTGTGGCTGCAAAGAACCGAACCCTCAGCCCAGTTAGAACCGAACCCTCAGGCCAGCTCGGAGCCGCCTCAGCCCGGTTAGAACCGAACCCTCAGGCCGGCTCAGAGCCGCCTCAGCCCGGTTAGAACCGAACCCTCAGGCCGGCTCAGAGCCGCCTCAGCCCGGTTAGAACCAATCCCTCAGGCCAGGAAGAACCGAACCCTCAGGCCAGTAAGAACCAAACCCTCAGACCGGCACAGAGCTGCCTCAGCCCTGGAGAACCGAACCCTCAGCCCGGTTAGAACCGAACCCTCAGCCCTGCAGAACCGAACCCTCAGCCCGGTTAGAACCGAACCCTCAGCCCGGTTAGAAACCGAACCCTCAGCCCGGTTAGAACCGAACCCTCAGGCCGGTTAGAACCGAACCCTCAGGCCGGTCAGAACCGAACCCTCAGCCCGGGTAGAACCGCACCCTCAGCCCCGTTAGAAAACGNTTAGAAACCGAACCCTCAGCCCGGTTAGAACCGAACCCTCAGGCCGGTTAGAACCGGACCCTCAGGCCGGCTCGGAGCCGCCTCAGCCTCGAGGACAAAAGCGCCTCCTGGTGTCCGTGTGAAAACGGGATCGACTTGCTGAGCTGCCGTCCCTGGCGGCTCTGCTCCCAGGCTGCCTCCCTGGAAAACCTCCTTCCCATGGATCTGGGGAAGCCAGGACTCGGTGAAGATCCTGGCTGCTGTTTAAGCCGCAAGGGAGCCCGTCTGGCCCTGCCTCAGGATTGCCGCCATTACCCAGCCTCATCAGCTGCGGAAAATGTTACAGTCCCGGCTCCAGAGCGGACACTTCCTCATCAGGTGTGGAGAAAAAAATGTGTAATTGAGTTTATAGCTCGAAAAGTGGTAGAAGCACCCTTAAAGAAGTCAATAAATGAGAATTGACTCAGTGATTTCTGCCTGAATCACCAGCAAGCATTACACACACAATGAGTGTGTGAGGGGGAAGGCAGGAGCCCTGGCCAAGGAGTATTCCTGAAATCCCAATGACTTCATAATCTCTATTATTTTGTATTATTTGTCACTGAGACGTGACTGGAAAAGTGTTAAGTGCTCTGGACAGACACAAGGGGTGAATGTGGAAAGGACCAATACTGTCCCACACAGACTCCCTTTGGATGTGTCCCACACCAGCGTTCCTCCTCCACCGCCTCTGTCTCCTCCTCTGAAGCTGGGACAGCATGGCCGGGTACGTGCTACCAGTTTTTAAAGAGGTTTTCTTTTGATAGCTATTAATTCTAGATGGGCAACAACTGAGCAAAGATGCAACTGTAAAAATGCACAGACTTTGAAAGTTTGTTGGAATTTCTCTGACCTCTGGTAATTCTGATGGGTTTGTGTGATTTATACAATGACTGTTTTGCAGGGGGAGAAAAGTTTACATGGAAATATTCCATTATTATAAATGTTTCCCACTCAGTATGGGAGGGTTTGGGCGGGGCTAAAACTGATGGTAACTTGCAGCCATCAGACCCTCTCAGTGACTGTGCCTCTAAGGTTTTTTCTAATTCATGAAATGTGAACTTCAGATCCTGGGTAGGAAATGTCTCGGTCTTTAATTGCTAAATTGTCTCCCAGCCCTAAATCTCCAACAAACAGCCAGTGTAAACTGCAATTTAAAAGAGCCAGACTGAGAAATAACATTCTCCTTTGGAAAATATCAAGAGATCTTTTTATTTTCTTCTCCAGGATTGATGTTCATCTTTAAGCCAACTGTTTCCAGATAATAATTATATTTTGAAAAGGGAATATTTTAAATTAAGCTTTATTTTGTAAATTCTTGCTCAGCCCTTATCTCAGTATTTTGCAAATAATGGTCCCTGCTGAGAGGCAGTGGTTGTGAGCCACCATCTCTCGTGGCAAGGCTGAGAATCACAGGCTGGAAAAATAGGTCATTCACTTACAGAAATGATTGGTGCAGTTCTGAGAACTTGATAAGAAGGTTGAAAAAAGCAGAGATCATTTTCCCCTAAAGAAATTATACTCACAGAGTGAAATCTTACCCTTTGGGAATTAATGCTATATACAGTGGGACCAGCTAATAGCTGGCAAAAGGAGGTGAACACAGGTAAGCAGTTATATTTAAAATTAACTGGAATCCTGTCAAAGAATCCAAGTATCAAGAAGGACTTCAAAAAGGAGGAAGGCACCTAATTCGTGACTCTGCACATCTTTCAGGTAAGAAATCCACTGTTTTCATGTCCTCAGGAATACTTTTGTGGGCTTTTTAATACAGTTGAAAGGGAAATAACCAACAAAAAGATTAATTTTTAGTTTCTTTTGCTGCTGCCTTTCTTGACTTTGTGTTGCTTATCTTTATAAAAGAGATATTTGGAAGAGTTCAGCTAAGTGATGTTTTTCTGTTTGTCTGTAAAGTTCTAAAATATGTGATGTAGCAGAGCTGAGATTCCTGAGTTACAGAACTCCAGTTTCACTTGTTGATACAGAGAACTTTGTGGCATTTCCTTAAAACGAAAGGAAAGGAAACTTCGAGACGTGGTTCTGATCCCATTAACAGCCGTGGGCTACAGCCAGGTTTGGAGGTGTCTGTAGGTCCAGGAGCCCCGGCGTCCTGAGCTCCGGCATTCTCGGAACCGGGGCTGAGAAAGGACAGGAGGGGAGGGGAGGGGAGGGAGCAGTTCCTCCCTGGCTCTCTCTGGAAGGGGGCTCCGGGCCCCTGCGGGAGGTGGGAAGCTGTTCCTGAAACTGAGGGAGGAGGGAGGGCCTGGGCAGATGCTCTGAGCCGGCACAGCAGAGGAAGGGAAGAATTCTCCTGGTGATTATGGAAGTGCATTTTTCAGCTCTGCCCTGTTACACACTGCAAGGGCTGCCTCTTCCAACCATCCCAGCCATGCTTTTCCATTCTGACTCCAGGCCTAAAGCCAGCTGAGGGTGCCCTGGAAAGCTCCCTGAGCTGCACTGAACAAAGCTGATTCCAAACTGTTCCCCAGTTCCCACCCTCCCACTGAGCCCGGTGTGTCCGGGGCAGCAGGAGGGAGCTCCAGGAGCCTCTCCCGCTGTCACTGGGAGCGAGTTTGTCACCTGCCCCTGGCAGTGCTGTCACTGTGTCCCAGATGTGTCACTGTGTGTGTCCCACAGGTGTCACTTTGTCCCAGAGGTGTCACTGTGTGTGTCCCACAGGTGTCATTGTGTCCCACAGGTGCCACTGTGTGTGTCCCAGAGGTGTCACTGTGTGTGTCCCAGAGGTGTCACTGTGTG
>VZRX01011546.1:0-22937 GCA_013398075.1 Notiomystis cincta | reverse complement strand
AAAGGGACCCCGTGGAGAGACAAAAAAAAAAAAAAAAAAAAAAGGAGCAGGCTGTGAATCCAACAAAAGGAAATATGTGAGCAAGAAGACAGGTTCAGGCCACAAGATCACTGGTGATGACCAGAATTAGATTGTTTGGGAAGAGCTACAGAAATTCTGCAGTAGGCAATTACAGATTCACCTTTGAGGAGGATGAATTTCTTTCAGACCCTTGTTACCTAGAAACTCCAGTTCTGTAGTGTGAGATTTTACATTCTTTCTCAAGCTGTTTAATGATAGGTAAGAGTTAACACTGGAGGCTCTTATTATCTATAGATAGATCCCATTCATCCTTGCAGCCTGCTAAGCCATTAGCTTCAGTAATACACTGCAGTAGTTAGATGAAAACTGCCTTAAGAATAGAAGCAAAAAGGAGAACCTTTAGGAAGTTAAAGAACTTGGGATTGATTTTGGTATGTACTTAACTCACAATGACACTGGCAAATAACATTTCATTAGAGAAAATATAACTAGGTCTGAGCACACTGAAAAAGCTCACCACCCTTTCAGTGATTTCTATGGATTTTAGATCAGGAATTAAAAGAGGAAACAACAAAATAAGATGGCTAAAAAAAGATATTGGCTTTCCAAATGCTGAAATAGCTTCCAGATAACTGGTGAGATGATAAGAAAGGTGCTAGACAGTAGCTTCAGTGGTGTGGAAAAGATGGAGAATGGATTCATGTGCCCAAATCCAGGCACCGGGGGTGATGCTCTGCAGTTCATCAGTGGGCTGCTGCCAGGAGATGATGGACTGTGGATACCCTCAGGGGCTGGGCCCACACAGAGCTGGTGGCCACCTCCTGACCCTGGTGCAGCCAGAAGAAATGAATCTCCTCTAAACATCAAGTTAGTGGCCAGTATTAGGTTATACTAAAGAAGCATTTTCACTGCAATAGGTGCCTGGGATTCCCATGGGAATCACACATTGAATGAATACTCTGCAGAAATTTCTGCACTTGATTATTTTAAGCTGTTTACACAGTCAGATGAAAAATCAAAATGCAGGAAGTTGATTCTGTACTGAACTGTTTACATGGAGCCATTTGGTGATGACAGCTAATACCCATGACTCAAGGTAAATCTCAGTGCATTGCTTCGTTTCTGTCATTTTCATGAACCACTGCTTTGCTTCCAGTCTGAGGTGTGGCATGAGCTTATCTTCTTTCCATCAGATTTTCTTCTGGTTGCAACTGCTTCCTTATGCCATTCACCACTGAGCTACAAGTATTATTTTTTCTCTCTAGTCTTTTTTTTTTTCTAGACTAATTAATATGATCCAGCTGGTGTATCAGAAATGACCTTTACAATATACATGAATCACCTTTTAAGCTTATTTTGTGTGGCAGCTTAAAGCATAGTGCAATAGCTCTGTGTGTTAAAATAGAGCTGGCACTTCTTGGTGTATTAATCTGCTGGTATAATAGAATAAATCAGAAGAGATCTGATAAGATAAAACCTTCTTCTTTCATCCCATTTCCAGCTGTAGGATTTCAAAATGCTTATGGCTATGGCTGCTTTCATACAGGCTCTCCAGGCCTCCTTATTCCAGGGTCTAAGGTGGAGAAACCAGCTAAGGGGAGAGGAAAATTGATTGAAGCCTTTGAAAAAAATCTATCAAAAACTCAGTGCAAATTTTTGTGATTTTACCAGAGAAAAGTCTCATCTCACTTAAAGACAATGGTCTGGGGACTGGCAAGGGGGGCAGAGAGACAGGAAAGTTGTGTAGAGGTGGTTTGTAGGTATGTGGGTGTTCAATTGCTGAAAAGCCTCAATTCTGGAACCTGAGACTTGTGAAGACACATTTTATATACTCAAAGCTCCTAATAGTGCCAAAAGTCTTTACACTGATAATAAAAGAAGCTACTCTGTGGGTTGATAGAGTTGCAGCTTCCAGAGGTTTAAGTGGAGAATGTGGGGAGGATTTGGGGAAGTCAGCCATGACCTTGAGCACTCGTTCCTTTGAAGATGTAGTCCCCACTTTGTGTCTGCTTAACACAGTTCACACTGGGAACACGGACATTTTGCCTGTGCCATAACAGCTTTTCCAAAGGCAGATACCTTGGGCTGCCTTTCATTATTTTTATTTTATAATTAATCACTAACTGATGCCCTTTATGAAATAAAAATCAGGCCCAGCAGCTGGGTTATTTGCCTTTGAAAAGCTGTTACTATGGACACAGCACACCTTTCTTCTTGCCATTAATAGTATCACAAAGACATCAGGAGGGAGAATGCTACACTGACATCATGTCATGTCTAGTACACATGAAAGTGCCATAAACATTGGAAAAACATAAATAGGAAGAACTTTGTTGACAAATGCTTCCTCTGGGCCTTCAGAAAGGATAGTACCTGATGTGTGCATGGAGGAAATCTTCCTGTGGAACTGTCCAGCTATTTTTTAAATTACTCTTCTCAAATCACCCATTTGCCTCATATTTTTTGCTATTTTTCTTCCTCAAAGAGCAATGGAAAGAGAGGTAGAATGCATTGGTGGATATAGCTCTGCAGCAGGGTCTGAGCCTCCAACAGCAGCTGTCCCAGTGGTGTCAGTGCCCACTTTGGCACAGTGGAGGTGTGTGAAACCAGACAGCACAAGAGTAATTGTAAATTCTGCCTCAGTAAACTGCATGTTTGCAGGATACCCGTGTCCTCCTTGTGAGCCTCATCCTTGGTGCATCAAAAGTTGCTCTTCTCAGCTGTTTCCTTTAGGTGTGTGTGACATGCAGAGGAGTGTTTGTGATGGACAGAGAGGCAGAGAAAACTCAGTACATTACTAACAGTCCATCTGCACACACACAAAGTCCTAGAAGTGTGTAATCTATTTTTAAAATTGCCTAGTCTATCTCTCTGAATACTTCTTAAGTTGTTAAATAAGTTTAAAGTGTGATTGATGATCTCCAGATCCAAATCTGGGTTTCTATACCATTCAGCTGCATCTTCAACCCTGTGGTGAGAGCACCCTGTCATCAAATGCCACATCTTTTCAAGGCAGCTCACATATTCCCAAAGCTCTCCTTAGTAATTAAATGACTTTATCACTATTATAACAAATGTCACTCATATTGTTAATGACAGCATTAGGCCAGTGTTTCAGCTAAGAGCTTAGCAGGCAATGCTAGTATATTTTGGATTCTCACTTTTCAATTTTTTTCCTCTTTTTCTTTTTAATTGGAAGCTTAAATTGAACATAGAACACAGATTATGCAGGTTTTACATAGTTGTTTAACATTTGAATATTTCTTTGCCTTCCCTGCAGTGGCCTTTTCACATCTGTGCTTAACACATTCAGTAGAAACGTCAGTAACACATTAAAAAGATGGATGAAGAGATGTAGAACATTAATATGTGGTGGTGGTGGAAGCCTGACAACTGTCAACTTTGCCTGTGTGCATTTACCTCACACTTTGTATTATTTATTCATCTGAAACACTTTTGCAAATGAAGCAGATGAAAGGGAATGTAAGGTAAATGAAGCCTGTTTAGGGCAACTGGAGATCAGAACAGGATAAAACACCAGCAGGAGCAGAGCACCTGGGTATTGGTGGCTGCTGCCATACCTGAAATGTTCCCGTTAAAAACATGACTCGAATTATTCAAGAGTTACCAGCATCTCCAGCCCCAAAGCATCTTTATTCTTCTGAATGTGCACATAATAAATATTTTATAGTTTAAACTCTGAGTCTTCAAATGATTAAAGGTGGCAAAAAGAGAAAAAAAGTTAAGAAAGTGAGTAAAGAAGCATCTGTCTAAAGAGAAGGAAAGGTGCATCCAATCCATACGAACCCCACATTAAGAGAACAGAAAATACAGTCCAGTTTAGGGTGCTTATGCTGCATCCTGGTACCACATAACTGGGGGCAGATGGTGACAAGGCATTCTCAGGTATCTTTTCAGGCTGAGTTAAACCCTGAAGTAAAACTATTAGAGTTGAAAATCCTCTCATCTCCTTGTTGTTTGAATTGTATTGGATTTCACGTAGCTTAGCTCAAGGCACTGGAATTGTTTAGAGTATCTGTATTTTTCAGCTGCTGCTGGGTGTTGAGCTGATGTATTGCCATTCCTGTTAGATGTTGCATGAAGGGTGGGGAGTTGACCTCTGTCTGCAAAGCTTTGTGCTGTAAAGGGTTCTTACCACTACAATTTGCATTCCCCTTGCTCAATTTTATCCCTGCTACATGGTAGTAAATGGCCTGGGAAACCTGGGTAGAATTGTATTAATCATAACAATCAAGGGGTCTGGCTTGAAAAATCAACATTAAGTCCGTCAAGCTGGATTCCCTTTTAAATGGCTGATTAACTAAGCCAATTAAGGGCTCCTCTACTTATTATTTTGCTGGTTCATTTATTTGGGCAGCAGGATTTCAGGCACTCTATATCATACAAGCAATATGAGTTTGATTTAGGCTCATCTTTTCTGTCCCCTCCTACCACATTAGGACCTAGCTGCTCTTCACAGCTCAGTGTTGTCTTCACAATTCATTTGCAAGCTGGGAGATAATCAGTAACCACTGACTCTCTAGGGCTGGTTTGATTATTGATTGGTTAAATCAGCCTGAATATTGCCCAGTCACAAAACCCAGAGCATAAATCAGCTTATTTTAATGCTTAGGGATTTTATGACAGAAAATCAAGTAAGCCTTTGCAGAGACATTGCTGTTTGCAGGTAATAATGGCATTTTTTGAACTCAAAAGTTTACAGCTAGAAGTCTCTGTCAGGTTATGGGTGCACAGTTGTCTCTTGTGTCCTCAGCATGTTGCTCTTAACACCTTTGGAGATGGGAAACACTGTCAGAAAAAAGAACATAAGTTTTCCAAGGGTTGTTTGGCTCTTTTTTCAGTGAGTCCACCCCAGGTTATATAAAATATGTGAATATTTATTAGGACAGTGGGAATGGATGCCTGCAGTCAAAGAGATCTACTGAGACAAGGAAAAGATCTGCATTCCAGTTGCCACTTCAAGTAATACTTAACTCTATTGTAAAGTAGAAAATACTGATGTGTTTCTTTCAGCTGAGTTATTAGAGACCATGTTACCACTATGCTGTGCCTCCCTCTCATCACTGAGTATGTGAAGGGTGTGTTTATTTGCAGTGTTTGCTCACCAGGAGCAGCCTTGGCTGTCTGTACACTTGATTTACACCTCAGTAGCTATGTCTACTTGGCAAAGGTTGTTTCTGGAAACTGGAGACTCATGGGACAAGGCAGTTTTTAAAAGTCTGATCAAGTGAATTATGTGCTGACATTCACTGTGTCCTCCTTGGAGGCCAGGAACTCACTGGACTTGATGAATTTTGAGTAAGTATATCTTCTTCATCTCTTCAGAAGGGAATCATTTCTGCATTTCAGTTCTAGAGATGCCAGGGTTTTTCAGGCAGTTCTAGAAAGGAAAAATATATTTTGTCATCAGCTTAATTTGTTTTGCTGTATTGCCAACTCACCTCTATTTAAATACTTTCTGAAGTGTGGACAGAAATTCAGATATTTAAAGCATGCATCACAATTGCTGCTGTCTTGGCATGTATGAAGACTCCTACTGTCATTTTACCACATTTCTATAACTTACATGTGTTTATAGAATTTCAGATGAGACATTTTCTCAAAAAAACTTCTATCTCTGTAGCCTTTTTTTAATATGTAACAAATATATCTGGAGAGCTGTGCTTTTTGTTCAGTTGAAAACTTACATTACTTCAGTGGCCATAATTTAGTTTCTAAATGGCCTGAAGGTTTTCTAGCGAGGCCCTGAAGTAGCCATTTCATAGTGCAAAAAGGCTTTTCCTGTCCTTTCATGTTATGATGGGACTGATGTAGTTTTAGCTTGTGTTTGGCATTAGTCATGTGATTCTCTTTCTGACTGGAATTGCCACAAAGGTCTTGAGACTTTCAGAATACCTAAATTATTGGTTAATAATTACAGAGTCTTAGTTTTGCGGGCTTCTTGCTTTCAACACTAAATGTCAATTTTTAATTTTTTTTTGGTCTGATTTCATTTTGGTTAGATACAGACCTAAAATGATGGTGGTTTAGAAATTTATTTGTCAGTATGTAAAGGAAATGGGTTAAGTGATGCTAAAGGTGTGGCTTGTAGCAGCAGAACTGGAAATGGCACCAGTACAAACTGAACAGCCATGATGCACTGACATGAGTATATATTTTTCATGCCTCGTGATGAACCTCAAGCTAATGTAAATGCACCCCCAGAATTGTTTGCTTTGTGGTTTCAGGAGTTATTTGAGTTTGAGATAAGAACAATGCAAATCTGTACAATGTTATCTCGAAGAGCAGGTCGGTGCATACTGGGAAATTAGCAGACTCCCCTGGCACTCCAGAACAAATTAAGGCAACACTCTTAATATTCTTACCTTTCAAAGAGTGCCACTCAGCCTTCATCAGCAATTCTAGGATGCAAGATAGATGCCATTTCAGTAACTGTATTAGCTTTGTTATTTGTCTGTACATGAACCAAATTCCTCAGTTAGTTTGCTCACAGGAATAGACTGGGGACTACCCTTTGCCAGGTGCACTCCTAATGAAACATGAGGGATGCTGTGTTTTCCTTTGTTTATTGACTCCTTACTGTGCATTTCTTGATGCTGTTTTTATTCCCTCCCAAGCCCTCCAATGCAGAGAGGTAAATAGTTAAGAACATCACATGTTTTTATATTCATGTATCTTAGCTGAAGCTAGACCCAATTCTGAAACTTCTTTCAGATGAGCCTAGCAATTCATAATTGCTTGCCTCACTTTTCTCCCACAGTTTCTCCAACTTTAAGGTGAGGAGCAATGAAATGCCCTCACCCATCTCTCAAAGGTTTGGGAAGATGTGTTAGGTGCTATGCATAGGGCAGTTTGAAGATGAAATGCACTAAAGACACACTAATTGCTATTGATTCAAGTAAATACAGGGGTGAAACTGTAATAAATAAAGGAGAGATGTCCCAGATATTTGATATGTACACTCTGTGTAAAGTTTAATGTCCTTTGAATGCTCCAGAAATCAGATCCTAGTACTTCAAAAAGTTCCAGCTCTTTGTTTCATTGTTATCTACTCCCTAGAAAGTGACAACAAACTGAAGTATTATTCCAATAATCTTCTTCTTTATTGTTGTTTAGAAAAGGGCTTCTGGCTAAATGTTCATTACCATTTTTTTCACATCCCCACCAATATAGATCATGACTTTATGGATGTACTAAATAAAATGACCCATTTAAAAGTTTTCGAAGGCTATTCAAAAAGCCCTCACATATGTTGGAAAATTGTAAACTCTGTATGCAACCAAAGCAAATCTCCTCTTTTTTTTTTTTTTTCTCATTTCAAGGAGAATGGCAAAATAATAAGTTGTAACTCGTGGCATTTCCCTATGCTGCCATCTATTTGTAATGCACTGAAAGGCTGCATTGGCCATATCCATTCCTCTTTTCTCATGGGTCAATTATGCTGTTTGCATTCAAATCAGTCCCTTAATCAGGCCTGTTGATAATTGCAGCAGTGCAAGGGAGAGATTTATCATGGAAGTGCAATGAAGGCGCTCTGTTCCAGCGCAGCCAAGTCTAATATTGCACTGCCCCAGTGGACCACTTATGTACATGTGTGGAGTTTGTTTCCCTCATCAGCACTTCCAGGCACAGGCAGGCCTGGGTCTCAGGGATGGGCTTAGATGTGCAGCATTACAGCCTTAGGTAGGGTGTGTTTATTTTTGTTTGTGCCAGTTTTTTAAAAAGCACTTGTAATAGCTGTCTCTTGTTTTATATGCTATGAAATTCTCTCTGAAAGATGCTTAGAACTGGCCAGTGTTAGGGTTATGGACAGGGAGGGAAGGGGAAGGTGCCTTCCTCCCAGTCCCCTCTACTGGGAGTAGCAACCCCCACCTCCAGATTGTGCATGGAGATGATGCTGAAGTAACTCCACATTTGTGATCTTCACCCTTTCCCTTCTCTTCTGCTGTAGGAGGGCTACTTAAGCAGGACTTTGGCTTAGCTGGATCCTCTGCCAGTTATCACAGTGCAAGTACCATTAGCCAGTAAATTTTGGCTTCTTGTGAAGGAGTTCAGTAATGTCCTTCAGTGTTTCAGCTAATGGCATTAAGTGCCTGGATTCCTCAGTGTCCTCTCAGAATTTTCCCCTGCAGCTTAAATACTGGGCACTGTACATGAAGTTGTCCCTCATTAAAGCCATCACTGTGGATAACTACTGTTCTGGGAGAGGAAAAACTTTACTCTAGAAAAGCAGGTAGCCCAATTCTACAAAGAGAATACAGTTCCTCAAAAGTTGTCCTGTGCAACATCAGAACACAAGCTTAAAAGAATGTGATGAAACCGTGGTTACAGGTATTAATTCTAAAGAAATGAACATGGAAACAATTTATTTTTGATGATTCAGTTTATTAGCACACACCTCTCTGTGCAGCCAAGCCTAAAATAGAGCTGTTTTGGAGCTTTTATCTGTCTCTTAGTGAGGGTTCTTTGAACTGCCATTCAGCTCAGCAACGTTCCCAAAATGCCTAAATTCCAATTTCACTTTATATTTCCATTCACAAGGTTTCACCCTCCTTCCCCCTGCTTTGTATTCTCTGGAGATCCTAAACAATCTACAAAAATTCCATTTTATTGCCCAGGTAATGGTGTTATTTGAGGCTTCAGATTGTTTAGGTGCATCCCAAGTAAAATACTTAGCAGGTGCTGGAACTCTGAAATTGCAGTGAGATGAAAGGCAGGGCCTTTGCTGCTTCTGTTCCAGACTGAAGCTGAAATCCTGATGGATTTTGACTTCCCTGACACTTCTCTGGTTTAGATTGCTACGAGCAGCCCAGATTTAAACACAGTTCCAGTTAGAGAGACATGCAGGGTCTCTGCTGGTCAGCTCAAATAAAGGACCTGGTTAAATACCTGTTCCCACACAGCTTTGTGGGAAAAGAAACAAAAATACTTTCCCTTGGCAGCCTTTAATGACAATTATGGCATCGAGCAGAAAGCCTGGACATTGATGTGACAGCTGGGCTGGGCTCCTTCTCCCAGCTGGGAGAGCTCAGAACTGTCTCACTGACAGGGGCTGGTTCTGTTTGTGAGTTTGAAACCAAGGCATGAGCAATGTCTGCTGCTACCACTTCACTCCTCCTTGTCTGCTTTTGAGAATACCTGGTGTCAAGATTTCTTAATGGGCAGAGAAGCTCACTGGGACTCCTGAGTTCCTGCTGATGGTCAGGACTGTGGAATGCCAACTTGTAATGTGTTTGTGGGCACCACATATAAGGAGCTGGGAGTGGAAATGTTTTAATTGATTATTGAGCTCCTTTTGCAGTGACACTCCTCCAGTTATTTGTGAGTAATCTGTGATAGTTTCATTCCTGAACTGGGTTTGCTCACTGTTCAAGCAAAATAAATGCCATCCCACCCAAACCTGCCAGGTCCAGAAGGCAAATCAAGATGGATGATTTGATTCCTGGGAAAGCTGGAGGCACAGCACACAACAGCTGGGGCTGCCTTTACTGCACTCACTAACAGACCCCTGCTGCCCAAAGGGAATGACAGGAACAGTCCACATGGAATGGGAGCAGTGCTAGAGTATTTTAGAAAATATAGTTATTGTGAAAGGAAATCAGTATCCAAGTAGGTTGAAGTTTCTTGAGTTTAGGTAACTTATTTTTCAGGTACTTAGATATTGGGAAGCACTGGCAGGATGACAAGGAAGTGAGCTTTTCAGTTCAGAAAAGTGCAGTAAACCAAATTCAAAGAGTATTATGTCTTTAAAAAACATGGCAGTTACTGTTCTCAGGTAGTTCATGATGATTAATCCAGGATGAATTGTGATTTTATACCCCTAAGACTGACTTGCTCATCGGTTATCATTTCATACCTGGGATTAAACTCTGCTTGCACTATGAATAACAAGTGCTCTCACATAAGAACATTGTGGGTCATTAGTAACAACTTAGAAATCAAGTTGTAATAAATTTTTTTTAAATTGATACCAGCAAAACTGGCTCAGCTGAAGGGATTGGTTATAAACAGCATTTTTAACCTGTACCACTGGAGTGATTAACTTTGGTTCATTCTATTTACCACCAATAGAATAAAAAAAGTGACAAATGAGATGTTGGCTCAGAGCTGACATCCATTTCCTCCATCCCTGACTCCTGCATGTGCTCCTGTCCCCACTCAATGCCTGGCCCAGGAAACTGCCCCTCCAGAGCTCTGGCTCTTCTCTCCTGCTGAAGTGTCCAATTTGTTTCCCTCTATGGTTTCATAGGGGTGACGAAGAGACCACACAAATACATGAAGGGAATATCCATTTCCTCATCTCCTAGACTCGAAGATCACATCTTTTCACTGTGAAATCTCTTAGCTGCCAGAAGCTGGGTGGGCACAGGAAAGAAATCTGGCTCTGTGCTTGATCCCTGTCCCTTTATACCTGGCTATTACCTGTTTCCTGGGCAGAGTTTTGCTACAATTTAGGGTAGCCATTCCTAAACTCACAGGAGCAAGTGCTCAGCTTCTTTCATGTCCAAGCCCCTCTCAGATCTACAGCAGTGATCCCAAGAGGAACACAAGGAATGTAAGGGGCTGGAAAAAGCTTTAATGAAAACTGAGTAAATGTGAGGGGTTCTGAAAAAATAGAGCCTGCCATTTTGTGATTTTTATTTATTTGTGCATGAGGGCATCACTGCTGTCAGGGAAGGCCTGAATCAGAGATGTGTTTCAGTTACACTCTATAAGTTGGACATAATAAAAATATTTAGGATTTGAGAAGATTTGTGACCTCTTTTAGACCTGGAGGGTCATAGGAAGAGGCAGTTACGGAGTGTGACTGATTCGTGCTGGCTCCTTGTGTCAGATCTGCCTGAGGGAGTTGATGGCTTTTGCTCCATTCAGATCCCCACAGGCAGCCCTGTGACTGCCCAGGTCAGTGCTGGTGTGGAGCAGCCAGCCCTTGCTGAAATCAGTGATTCACACACTGCACAGCTGGTTTTCCACAGGGAAAACCCCTTTGTGCTTACCTGAGGTATTGGCTCCCTTTCCCCATGGCTGGGAGGGATATTACAGTACTGTTCAGTAAATGTTAACTATCACAAATAATTAATATCAGGCACAGTGGAGAGCACCTGGGGGAAGATGAACTCTGAAATAGTATGGAATGATGCTGTAATCTGATAGGGAAAGGCCTCCCCTGGATAGTGAACAGGAGAGGAGCAATTCCTGCTGCAGTATCCATGGGTCATTCTTCCCTTTAGAAAAGAGAAGGTTCCCATATCTTTGAGGTAACTTCAGTGGCTTTTGTGCTTTTTAATATAGCAGGTCAGTCTTCCAGGAAAGCTCGCTATTTAGTGTGTCTTTTGTTTACAGAAAAGATAACCTAACATATTCAAGTGGAGCAACCCAATTTTTACACATTTTCCATACTAATCTAGTATTAGGAGTATTTATAGGAAGCGTTGACAAACGCAGAGCAATCGTTGGATAGACTTTAAAGTAAAATTAATCAGTGTTAGGCATGTTACTACTCAGTTCAGAGGCCAGATGTGTGTTCCAAAGCTGTAGTTGTCCATATTTGGACAACCCTGAGACCATCAGGCAGGAGAAAGGTATTCCCATTCTAGAGGGGCTGTTCTCCCCAGCTCAGCAAAGGCAATGGCCCCTTTTTCTGAGCAGTATTTCTGTGGCTAACACTGGGAGAGGCTGAGTCTATTAACAGCTCAGGGAACTGGAGCCAAATCTCGGGCAGGCACTAATCCATCTGTCCAGCTGGCTCCTTTCCTCCTGCTTTCCTTGCCTGTCCATAGTGGCAGAGGTGCTCAAGGCCCAGCTGAGCACAACACCTGCAGCCTCAGGTCACCTCTGCAGGCGCAGAGGACAATGGATGGAAGCTGTAACTGCTGCAGGGAAACAGAATTCCTGGCGTGGGACGGGACTGGGACACTCAGCAGGGACCAGCAGGCACCTTTACCTTCATGGCCACACTCAGTAAATGAGGTCCTGCTTGACAGAGCTGTGATCCATTGGCACTGGGGGAAGGAGCTGCAGGAACTCCTGAGCCCAGAAGAGATCCCAGAATTTATTTAGTGCAAGTCTCATGTGCCCCATAAATGCAAAACTTATCTGGGCACAGACACTGGCTTGGTTCTGGAGAGCTGTTAATGCATTCACATTAAAACAGAGAGAGTTCAGGGCAGACTGAAACTGCTCTACCTTATACAGCATTGCCCATTTACTGTGCAGTTTTGGTGTGATTTGGGGCCTTACAGCAAACCCAGGGGTGCCTTTGCAGCCCATGGCCTAAACCCCAAAGTTTCTGCAGGTTGTGGTTCTCTGGACTAGCTCTGTGAAGGTCTTACTCTAAGAAATACCATCCAGGAGAACTCTGGACTAGAAATTGGGGTTCCTTCTGGGAGTACCAAACCTGGGTCTGATTCTTTCAGTGACATCCCTTGATAGGAGGGGGAGCCCTCTGACACAGAAGGACTTAGGCCATCCTCTCCATCCCAAAACAGCAGAGCTACAGCCCATGTCCCAAAGGGCCTCATGAGAGAGAGCAGGTTTCTGCTCACCCTGTTTCCACTTCTTCAAATTCCTTGGCAGTTCCATAGCAAGGGATCACTTCCATAGTAAAAGAGAGTGTGACTGGTCTTTGGGGTGTTAGAAATCACAAAGTCTTGGCATGTCTATTCCCAGAAAGCCCATTATCCTGAGAGGTCCTGAAGGGCAAAAGATGGGAGAGATGCAAAATGGTGCAGATGGAGTTTCTTTTTTGAGATTAGTTTAACATGAAAATTAAGATTTTTTCCTTTTAAGAATGCCAGTTCATCATCCAAAGGGAAACCCGGTGTTCCCAAGGAACAGTTTTTTCTCCTTTCATCCCACACATGCAGTGCTGATGGACATAGCTGGACATTCACCTGCAGCAGCAGTGCTGAGAAATTCCAGTGGAATTATCAAACAGGCAGAGGAGCCACTGACCTCTCTTCTCTTAGAGCTTAGGAAAAACAAACTGTTAATCCATAGACAACTGTTTCGGGAAGCCTGGCACTGGTACTGTGAGGATGTGCTCTTGCTTAGTCTGAATCTTTGCTCCTACAAATGTTGGAATATTTGCAGTAGGTGTGTTTCCATACAGAGTTAATGCTATGAATACCTTTTTTTGGCTAAAATTTGGTATGTGTAGGCTTGAATACAGACAATCATGCTCTGAAATGACATGTTCTGGAATGTTTTATGGAAGTATTTATTTTTGCTGTAAGTATTTCATTGTAATATAACAGCCATGCCCAAAGAGGCCCATGGTCATTGTTGTGTGCTGTGATCAGCAGTGGGTTTGTTTCCTGTTAGCTTTGCTCTCTGGTTCCTGAGGCAGCTGAAAGTGGGGTCTGAAAGCACCTGGGAGCAGGTGCCTTCACTTAGCCAGCTCCTCCAGCTGGAGCAATGGCAGAGCCTGATTCCATCCAACATGGGGATGTGGCAAGAGGCAGCAGGACAGTGAGCAGGGAGCAACTGGCAGAAGGAAGAAGCAACTGATGGCGTTTGAGCAGGTGGTGCTGTTGGATTTCTCTTTAAAGCTGTGGGCACGTGTGGAATTTGGGGAAGGGAGGAACAGTAACCAGAGCTCCTGCTGGTGCACCCCCACTGGAGTCAGTCCCCCAGTCTCAGGTTATGCCTAGAAAAATCCCCTGGCTGCTGCATTTCTCTGGAGCAACAGTGACACCTTGTGGGTCAATTTTAATTGTGCTCCACATGGAAATGTTTGTTCCCACCCCCTCCACCTCTGCCTGTGTGGAAACCAGCAGTTGGAATTCAGACAGCATCCTTGGCCATCTGCTCGGCACATCCCTAGACCTGACAGCACAAGAACTGATGGATGGCAGAACTGCTCATAAAGCAGGGTGCCAAGGGCTGCATGGAAATTCAGTTAGCAGGATCATATTATTGGGAAATAGTGTTTTAATTGGTAACTGATTGGTAATTGGATATTACACATATTTCATTAGGAAGACATAGCGAAAGCTTGGTTGTGCATGGACAACAGAAAGCTCAGGCACTTGGTTCCATGCAGAAGTTTAGGGATGGCAGTGTCCTTGTTTTAATTTGGGAGAATGCAATTAATTAATGTGTTTTGGGTCTCCATTGCCATCGTGGCAACTCCCCTTTTTATTTTGGTTTCCATCTCTGAGCATAACTTTTGCCACTGTGTTTGGCAGTCTGCTTGCAAGACCTTATTCGATTCAGACCTAATTTTTTTTTTCCTGGCATATTGAATTTGTTGCTCCAGAGAATTTTTCATTCCAGCTGGGCTTCAGTTATTCTCGGATTCCCCCAGGCTCCATTCTGAGTCCTACTGTGATTTGCATTTGTAGCCTTTCGATGAGTAAACATCAGAGCTCCTCCAACTCTGTACTGGCACATCCTTTCCAATGGCACTCAGCTCCTGCTGATCTTGGAGAAAAGCTGGATGCTTTGCATAATATTTTGCATGACATTCAATTATGGAGATCTTCACATTTAAGAATACATGGAATTGGGAGAAGAGGGATCTGCTATTAATTAGCTGTCTGATGCCCTGGACTCATGTTGATAATAATGGTTCCCCTTGGTTAGGGTTTTAGTAATCCATAGGAAAACATGCCATTAGAGATATTAAAAATTCATTTCTGAAGAGTACTGGCAGCTTGAAAAATGGCCTTCAGTCTTTTAATTTACTACTCTTTTAGCAGAACAGTTTTAAATAACAAACACCAGATTTGAAGGACTTATTTCCAGCAAACTTGAAGATACCATCTTTGCGTTAGCACACAAGCCCTGCAGAGTCTGCCTAAAAAAGCTTTAAAACACTTGAAATCTCTGTTATTGAACATAGTCACACAAACTGGGGGAATGGATGAGGTTTCTAAAGATGAACCACCCACACTGAGGGTCAAGGTCCTTTCCACCTCTTTCTTCCCAATACACAAAGCCACTCCCATGCATTTCTGCACATACAGGCAAACTTCTTCAGTGGGTGTTTGAAAATGAATGGCAGTTCCATGCTTCTGTTCATCCCCCTCTCCTTCCTCATCTCCCTGCATCAGCCTCATCTTAAAATCCAACCCCTGCCTTGCCATAAATGCAATGCATTGGTCTGGATTAATTATCCTGCATCTTGTACCTGGCATTGCTTCTCCCGAGGTTTCCATGCAGGCTGCCAAAATACTCCCTTTTTGCCCATGCCTAGAAAGAGAGAACCATGATTTTCAGTATCACCACACATCACCTTTCTTGTAAAATCAGCAACATCTACAAGGATTTTCTTCTTGTAATCATAGCTTTAAAAGCGAAGAAGTAGAAAATAGAGCCCACAACCTAATAATCTCCTAATCTTGTGAAGTGGTAATTCATCACAGTGCTATCTCTTTAGAAACATTATAAATCAAATGCCTTCCCTGCACCTTTAAGGGTGTCTATAGCAGATTGGTGGGGTTTAATTTATTGAAAAGAAATTAAGGGAGATAACAATCCAGTAATCTATCAGTTCCAAAACTACATTCTGTTGGGTACTAAACATTAATTAATAAAATAATGCAGGTGCAGTTTGACATTAATACATTTTTTAGTGCAATCAATATTTCCATTTTATAAATTTCTAAGGGTTGTGAATTCTGTTCTTTTAGCCACATGTGCACATTATTAGGGCAAGGGGATGCCTGTCAGAGCAAAATGTATTGCTGCATTATCCCTTAGAATTTATTCTGCTGTCTTTGAGGGAACACTATTTTTACCTGCAGTGCAACTATAGGGTTTTTCACCAGGCTCTTCTGGCCTTATGAGTTTGTATTCACCAATTTTCCTTCCTGCACTTCTGCATGTTTAATAAATCACAAATGTTTCTTAGGTGTAGGAGTACCCTTAACCTGTGGGACATTGTCCCTGGGAAGGGAGTTACTGATTTGCAGCAAAAAATACTTAAATTCATTTATGCTCATTAATACTCATATTGTGTGTGAGCTGTAAAGGCAGAAACAGGTTCTGAAGGTTATTCTCCAAGTGTGTGTAGGTCTTGTACTTTCTTTCCTCAAATAGTTTAAATATGAAGAGACCCAGAGCAGTTCCTTCAGGAAAGCTGTTGGCACAGCAGTCACCTTGTCCACAGCTCAGTCCACACAGCAGTACTCAAATCAGGCCTTGCTCTGGCATGAAGGATCCAGCTTCTTGATGGTTCCTTCCTTTAAGCTGTGCTCTAAGAAATGTCTGTAATCAAAATCCATCAAAATTATGTGGAGAGATATTGCCCAAGTGCTTGCAGTTTATCTTGAAGGTCTGTCCAGCTGGCAAATGTTCCCTATGTTTGGAATTATTAGAGCATCAAATGGCAATTTTTATTATATATATATATTTTTTAATTTTTAATGACTTGAAAGCTAACTGGAAAATTCAGATGTAAGTTTTCCTAAACATGAGAGTTACACTGCAGTAATTGAAGCAAATCTTAGTATCTGTATTTTTTTTTCACTAAGCCTCATTCTCTCACCTTCCAATATCCTAAAAACTTTGTTATATGTGGTGCTGAGGCACTTTTAACACAATTTACCCTGCAGTTCAGGGAAGTTTGGAATTTTGCTTGGTGTAGTTGAGAAGAAAACTGCCACCTACATGGAAAATGCAGTGAATTAAAACATCTCATGCTACTTAAAAGAAAAAAAGAGACTGGCAGGTACGTCCTGAAGACCTTGTTAAGGCTCCTTAATAATTTGCCTGGTTTTCAACAAATGCCAAGTGCTTGACAGGTGGTGAGGAATGGCATTTACCAAAGTGATGGAAAGTGGTGGAGAACCTGAGAGTTCCGAAACACAAACGGTGGTTGCTTCTGACTGCATCCTCTTCTCATGTTCTCTCCTTAAATATGTCATCAATTGAAAATTTTAGATGCAACTATTACAAACTTTAAGACACTTTATGGCATTTTGATTAAAGGCAACTCTAAACTGTTTTTGTTGCCAAATAGAGCTCTGCCAAGGGGGCAGCAGCAGGGACGTTTCCAGGGTGAGCAAGGTGGCTGAGAAGGTGAGAAGGCCTCGTGCACAGTGCAGAGATGGGCTAGAAAAGGGAGAGTAACTCCTCCTTCCCATATAAATTCTTGTGGACACAAAAGCTGGAAAATTAGGAAGTGTTTTTCAACAGAAATAGCCCTGAGCTTCTCAGAGAAAGGTGCACGTGGTTTTGCTGTGTTTGAAGCTGTCTGGATGTAACATTCTGGGGGAGGAGGTTGGCGGGTTTTTCCTCTCGAAATAAAGATGTGGCATTTCAGTAAGGGCAAGTGGGAGGCATCGCTGGGTGCTTTCCATGAGCCAGCTGGTGTCTGTTGCAGCAGGAGGGGGGAAAGGCGTTCCCTCAGTGCGGCTCGCAGGCAGTGCTGGAAACTGGGAGTGACCGGGCAGGCTCTGGCAGGGACTGGGAGCAGACGGGGACTGGCCCTGTGAAGGGTGGGCGGCCCCTCAGCAGCAGCAGCAGCAGAAACAAGGGGCAGCGGCTCACAGTTACCTCATCTTCTTTGCAAGTGCTGCCCTGGGAATTGCAAAGTGAAAAGCAGCCCAGACTGATGCAGCTTTGGCATTTACAAGAGAGAATATTTTCATCCTTGTGAATTATTCCTCTGCAGCTTGGCCATGCATACAGAAATGGCAAGATGTGTCTTGAGTGTCACCAGAGATGCTGTCATTCCCCTTTGAGTGGTGAGACCTCAACAGTTAAATGGGATACTGGTTAGAGAGGCTAGAAGAATATCACAGCTTGGAAGGTCTGCAAGGAATTCTGCAGGTGTTGGTGGCATGGTGCAGGATGGGGCAGAAATTCAGAAAAGGCTTTGAAGAGACATGACAGCCAATGTTTATTCTGAAATAGCTGTTACTCATTTATTCATGTTTTCTGGAGGGGGATTTGAATCCAGGCTACATAAGCTGGAAAAAGAGGGGGGAAATTGTGGATAAAAGTGAGAAACTGAGGGACTTGTGAGAAAGACAAACATTGTGGAATGTTTCAATTTTTTTGTTTGTTTTGTTTATGAGGAAGTGTTGATTGGCTTTTGGAGAGAAACTGTGAGGCACAACCGGGGTGTGCTTTATGGTCTGTGAGCTGAATACACAGAAAATTTAACACCACCACCACATCACCCTCCGGATTTGTCAAATATGTGACATTTTTGACACTGTGTTCCTGGTTTAAAGGCACAAAAGAGAAACTAGGAGAGGTAGAGTATTGAGACAGCTGGTCCTTGTTCAGCTGCAGTCAGTGACCCAGAGAGGGAAAACTCTGCTGGGATGTTTCACATCCTTCACAGGGAGATTGTGAAAGTCTAGCAATGTTTCTGATGCTTGCAGTAACTTGTAGGAGTTGCCCACATTTTTTCTTGTTCTGTGTATGTGATTATTGCAGAGTGTTTCATGTATCCAGCTCTAAGTGTGGTGTAGTAATTGATTTCCCCCCTACCACTCCATGTGGACATTTCAGGAGCAGGAACACATAATTCATCAGACAATTTGACCTTTGATGAGAGTTTGCAAAGTGTACAGATAATCCAAAAGTCACTCCTCGTAGTAAACCTTCTTTTAGAAAGACTTCCTGTGTTTTAAAAATCTGTTGAAGCAGAAGTATTATGCTACAGTTAGCATTACAACAAGAGCTGTCGTAGGAACTAAAATCTTAACAACTAAAATATTTATAGCTGAATTCACATTTAATACATTCTCCTTCATAGGGAGGTGAGGGAAAGGATATTTGTGAAGCCAAAGATTTCTTGGGTCGTATTTTTCTGTAAGTCAACATAAAATCAAAATACTTGGCCTGAACACACCAAATCTGCTATTCTGAGTGAAGATGCTTTTGATATGTGTGGTGGTATTGGCTGGGAAAGAGTTCACTTTCTTCATAGTAGCTGGCACAGGGCTGTGGTTTGGATCTGTGCTGAAGACAGTGTTGATAGAATCAGAATCGGGTGATTTTGTTATTGCTGAGCAGTGCACTCACTTTTCCTTTTCTAATTCTTTCCCCCATCCCACTGAGGGGGAAGGAATGAGGGGCTGTGTGAGGCTTAGTTGCTGGCTGGGGTTAAACTATGATGTGTTAAGGTCTGTCTCTTTCTGTACTTTCAAGAGATTTATTTATTTATTTATTTGTCAGGATTTTATGATTTCTGAAGAACTCTCTGGCCTTTTCTTGCCTGACCCCAACTGCAGCAATACCTTAATGCCCTGTGAATCCCCCACAGTGCTCTAACCAAGTCCCTTTGCCCTCTCTATTCACCATTTCACAGTTCCTCCTCAGCCTCCTCAGCAGAAGGAAGCTTCAGAGCCTCCTCCTTCCTTCCCAGCCTCTCAGTGGATCCAGCGGAGCCCTGAGCATGGGATAGAGAGCAAAGCATCACGGAAGTCCTGGTGCAAATTCCATGTGCAGTTTGGAGGCACTCATCAACATGATGGTAAATGAAAAACAATAGTAACAATCTCTGTAGCACAAAACCACAAGGAACATAAGATGCCCAGTGTTTTCCTCAGCCTCATTTCTGATTCCTTTTGATAACTGTTGGTGCCACTCTCTGGCACCTGGCCAGAGATCATCACTTAATCCAGCCTCATTTATTCATTTCCATAGTTGTGACTGTGGATTATGATGACTGCAGAGTTCAAAGCTGCTTGTGTTTGCTGTGATTTCTCTACAGCATTACTGAGAGATGTGTTTTCAAAGACTGAGCTCGGCTAACAGGGTCATGGAGTGGTGTCAAACTGCATTTAGCAACAGGGGAAGGGCTCTTTTTATTTTTTATTGCAAATACTGAGTGATTGCTGGTCAGCACACAGAAGTGCCAAAAAGCAAAAACCAGGAAACGAGAGGTAGTTAAAATCCCAGGCAGGGATACCCTCCCAAGCCTGCTATGGCAGTGGGATGGCAGTGGTGTGGCATGGAGACATTCCTGGGCTGGGAATTCCAGGAGCAAACCAGGACATGGCAGTGAGGACAGGCTGGAGTTGCAGAGCCTTCCTGAGTGCCTTGCACTGGGAGTGATCCATGGGGAGTGTCCCATGGAGCTCTAAGAAAGGAAATTGTGTGTGTTCCAGCAAAAGCATTGGCTTGATTCACTCTTTAGAGACAAGTACAGAAAATAGGGCTCCATCTTATCCCAATCCAGGGGCAGAATATTCATTGGCCTCATTGTGAGCAGCACTAAGGCCTTGGCTTCAACTACTCAATCAATCCACGAGGACATGGAAGAATTCTATGGCTGACGTGTTTTGCGGAGAAAGACGTCGCAGTCTCTGGGGAGGCACCCGAGCCCCTTCTGTCAGGAGCACTCCCCAGCTGAGCTCTCCCAGTGCTGGGAAGAGCCCTGTGTGTCCCTGCATGTCAGGAACTCGTGGAATGCATGGCCTCACGCTGTGCTTTGGCTGAGCACATTGTGCACATCCCGAGGTGTGGGCAGTGCAGTATTTCTGCACACAGCTGTCTGCACTCACCTTGTGTGGGGCACAGCCTGCAGAGAGCAGATAAACACATCAGTGCCTGCAGGGAGGGCAGCTCTCAGGGCTTTGCAGCAAAGACTTATCCATGATGGAATTCACTCATCAGCTGGGTTGCTAACTATTCCTCTAGCAAGGAGAAAGAAGTGTCATGTGAGATCTTATCTCATATAATTGGGTTTCAACTTCAGCAGCAATAAGTATTTTGGAGACACGCACGTGATCATTTAAACCACTTAAAATGTCCACCTGCCTGAAGGAGGCAGGACGAGTGGGAAACCAGCAAATGGTGCTGTTAAATGATATAATGAGCTCTGTGTTCAGTTCTGATCTTCCAGCTTTACTATTTTGAGGAAAGAAGGTGTACAGAGGTGTGACAAGGGTATCCAAAAGTACACTTGACTTCTGTGTGAGCAAAGACTAAATATATTAGAACTTTTTACCCCTTCAAAAAAGAGATGAATGGGAGATGTGTAGGAGTGGTGGGGGCAGAGGGGCTGTAATGGATGGAAATGTAACTGGCCTACTATTTCTCTGCCTTTTGTTACATGAACTTTGGAGGCGTCAAATTAAAGCTGTACCAGCAGCTGAGCAGCAGAGGGACACAGCCCAAAGTAGGGCTGCCACTGCTGCCATCCTTTGAGCAGTGACTGGTCCTGATGAGAACCAGAGCTGGGTGTGACAGTGTGGGCAGGCACAGCTCCAGGCAGCTTGGTCACTGTCCTCATCACGCTGTTTAATTCCAGAATCTTCTCTAAAACGCAGGCTGGCCATTGGTAGGATGCAGGGATGTTCTTGCAGTGGGGTTGGCAGCAGCAGGAAGTGTTGGAGCCCTTTCCAAACTCCTCCCTGGCATCCAAGTGCCCCAGGCATGGAGAGCCTGGCAGTGCATCTACCTCAAGCTGATGGTTGAGGAACTCCATGGCTCCTTCAGCTCTGGGGCTTTCTGTGAACTCTTCTGTGAGATAATGGAGAGCTCCGAGCCTCTGAGCTCACAAATCCTGGTGATTTCATGGTAGGAACCAAACCCCACTTAGGGCTCAGCTTTGCTCTTCCAGCTTCGTTATCGCTCCTTGTTTTGGGGGGTTCAGCTACGCTCTTCAGAGCAGAGTCAATACTGGCTGGATCCTGTTCAGCACAGCCAGGGTTGGCACTTCTGAGGGGGATGAAGCCAACACAGACTTGCCCTTTATTCTGAAGAGTGAAAACAAGGCAAGTTTGCCTTTGGGAGTGTGTGTTTCCTCGTGTTTCTGCAGCTCCCTGTCCTTAGGTTGTTCTGTTTTGTCTTTTAACATAAAGCAGGGCTGCCTTGTGCTCCACAGCACAGAAAATAGAAGAGGCTCCCTGGATAAAAGCTGGGTGGTTCCCTGCTGCCTTCAGCCTTGTTCTGCAGGGGATTTTCTTTGCAAACACCTTGCAAGGGCACTGAACAGGCAGCTGGTGGGAGGGATCCTTTCTGTCCTGTCTGTGGTTTGCAAACCCCTCACTCCCACTCAGATCAGCAGCTTGACTCATGTAATTAATGGCCCCAGACAGAATTCAATGTTGGCCTAAAACAGTTATTACCATCCAGCTACTTGTTAAATGTGTAATTTTTCAATTTCATGGAGTTCTTTCCTTCCTGCTGGTATTAGCCTGGCAACCCTCACAGTGCAGCGATTTCCCCTTAGTTCGCTCAAGGGGCTCCCAGCCCAGGCAGTCGGACAGGGCTGCACCAGGCACTGACATTTAGATCCCATAACTTTTCCTGAGGAGGACCAGAGGCAGTTCAGGAGCTGCAGGCACTGCACTGGTGCAGCACCTTCCATCCTGTGCTCTGCTCCCTCCCGAGCCACACAGTGCCATTGTCAGTGCTGACACACAGGGCAGGGCTGTGATGGTCCCTGATGGGCAGGGAAATGCTGCTTTTCCCCTCCCAGGAGAGAACATTTCCCAGACAGAAACAGGAATTCTCACCTGCTCCCCAGGGGCAATGGTGTGGCTTGGGCCTGCAGGAATGTTCCCCACTCTGGGCAGGATCATTGCTTAGCAGGGCACTGCTGGACTCGGTGATGGATGTTTAAAAGGGGCCCATTAAACACCTCCACTAATTGGGCTCCCTCAGCCTGCACACATTCCAGCTGCACATGTTCCACCTGCTCAGTGCTGGGGACACTCCAGGGAATACCTGCAGCAGGACTGGCATCAAGCAGGGGGAAGCAGTGCTGGACTGGGTCACAGAGAGAAATGTTAACAGGATGTGGCATCAGTGAGTGAGGATGCTCCTCTTGGAACACCAGGCTTTGCTTTTCTTCCCTTGAAATCTGCTTTTTGTATTGGTCTCCCTGGTTTTGGGTTTGTGTTGGACAGTGCCAGCCTGTTTGTGCAGCACCTGTACCTCATCCTCTTCTGGAATCCTGCTCTCTGCCACCCCAACACCTGCAC